>OMLP01046073.1:23842-34253 GCA_900302685.1 Spondyliosoma cantharus
TGTTTTGTTTTTTTTGGGAGTTCCTTTCAGCGCAAGCCTCAGTTTTTCACGGCGCATAATCAAGAGATGAAGACTGAGCTTCAGAAAAAAAAAAAAAAAAAAGCACTCAAAGGAAAATGAGGAGTGTCGAGTCAAAGCAAACAAATAAAAACACACGCGCAAAAAAAATGAAGCAATGAATCTGTGAGAGAGATTCGAGAATGACAACGGAGAAAATGAAGTCTGGAAAGTGTGTGTGTGTGTGTGTGTGTGTGTGTGTGGTAGCGAGTGGGAGGATGTGTGTGTGCGTTCAAAAGAGAGAGACATATGAGGACGGAAGGGAAAGAGAATTTATGCGCGGAGCTACTGAGGAAAGAGCTTCTAATACCTGTCAAAAAACATTGAATCAAAACCACTTTACTGCGACGTTCAGGGAACCGTTTGCATTTCTTCTTCCCCAGCAGCTTTATCACCAAACGCAGCGCAGTAAAACCACCGTTTCCACATCAGTGGCAGAAATATTCCTCCAATATGAAGAGGCTCGTATCAGAAAAGGGAATATTCTCCCGCTCCTAAAAACCTGTTTTATGGAGGATATTCAAGCGGTTTCGGTGCGAAGCTCAGCGACGTTATCCGAAACATTTCTGTCAGCTAAACGTGACGAGTGTTCATGGATCTGGAAAAAACAATGATCTGTGATTCCACAACCTCAGATCATTGGATTGCGTAACTTCCGAGGGCCAATTAGGTGCCGCGCTACGACGAAACACAGTCAGTAATCGAACAGCTCTTCAATAAATGTTCCCGTTATGGAGCTCATGATTGGTTTGTGTTGAACCTGGAGCTTCCACCTCTCAACATACTCGCTGTGTTTTGTTTTCCACACGTACCGATAGTAATATTATTCTATCTTTCTGCTTGGAACAAACAGGAAATGATGCGCCGCGTCTTTGATTTTTTATTTTTTTTTACTCTGCTTGCTTTCTTTTATGTGCATACTTATTTTTGGCGCTTCCGCGGTGCGAACACTCAATAAAACCCTCTAAGAATTACAATATTGTGCGAGAAAAACAGGATGCAGATAAAACATCTAGTAGCTATTTGCGGTTGTAGAAAAAAAATCTGCAACACAAGCGCAAGAAATTACGTCGTTTTCCATCTCCTGAAAGTAAATAAAAGAGTGCTTTAATTAGAAACCTCCAACACGCCCGTCTGTATGTCATCTGGAAGCACTTGCATGCTTTTTTTTTTTTAGTAAAGTATTCCCAAACAATACTTTTACTTAACAGGATCGCATCCACAGACAAAACAACTCCACACACGATGACGAAAATAGTCGCTCTGGACCAAAACATCATGAGCTGGTTTCTTTTAACCGTTCTTCTTCTTCTCTTGCTGAATTGGGAGCACAGAGAGCCGAACACACATCCAGAAAATGGTTGGAGACGGCAGCTGGTGTTTTAGGTTTTTTCCCACTGGAAGCGAATGTGAAACTGTGGACAAGCTTGAAACCAAAATTATCGTAAAAATGACACTGAGATGGGTTTTTACAGCAGTGCAGACTGTCACGTATCCCAAACTGGCTAAAACGACATAAGATGAAGATGTCATAATCTTGATTTTAGTTCTTCTCTCTGTTTTATTTTGAAATTTTGCTGCTTGCTTTTCAGTTTCTCCCTCCTTCCACCTGTCCTTTCCACCACCTCACTCCACCTGTACCTGTGTGTGTGTGTGTGTGTGTGTGTGTGTGCTCCCTCTTGTCTTCGATCGTTCTGCTTTCTCCTGGTTTTCCTTCCTGTGCTCCCGCCAAGCTTCCTCCCCGTGTTTTCATCGATTTGTACTCCCGAGTGTTTCTTCCCTACCCTTCCCCTCTAAACCCCCTGAAGTCATGTAACATAAGCAACGCAGTGGATTACAGACCAGACAACACAGCTAAGGTGAAAAGTTTGTGAATCTGGCGGAATCAGGAAACAGATTTTTATTGAAAAGTCATTTGGAAAGGTGGTGACAATCAATGTTGTGCTGCCAGATCAGAAAAGAAAAAAAAAAACGCACGCTCATATGAGTCATTTTGGAGGAAGTTGAGGAACAAACGACTTTTTTAGTAAAAAAGAAACACACACACAAAAAAAAAACACCCTCAGTCTCGGATGACATTGATGCTAATCGCGCGGCATCTCGTCTGACAAAGCGTGTGGATGTCTCAGCACCGCCCACGCCGCTTGATTGACGGGTGATGTCTGAAGAAGGCAGTGCGGGAACATCACGGCGAGGAGCGCTCGGCAAACAGAGCAGATTACTCGTCGTGTTTGTGACTTGTTTTTTATTCCAAGGAAGGTCTCATTGGGATTAAGAATATGTTTTAAAAGAGATCGGCAGCATCGACACTGAGGTTACAGAGTGAACTCAGTGAAATATTAAGACGTAAAATTGCCTGTGAGAATCAAACAAAAGCTAACAGCCTAATCCATCTGGATTCTAATGTACTGTAACATCCAAAACACTGGCAATTACAACAGCAGGCGAAGAGGCTTCTCAAGCAATGGCGTCACGGAGGCTGTTCGCATCTGGTATCAGCGTCTGTCCCGAGGGATCTGATCACAAGTGGACAGCTTTACGCCCGTCGGTGCACACGTGGCATTAACATGCGTCTCGGTCTCAAGTGACCACTCGTGATGGCTTCTCACTTCCCTGCTCTTTCTGTAAAATAAAGAAGCATCTTAAACATTTGCCGAATTAATAAGAAGGCCCTAATAGTCATGAATATCTTCTAGACAGCATTTCAAAATGTTGATAAAGTGTCTCCTGACTCCAGCACTCACAAAATTTGGTGATTTTTAAAGGGAGTCTGGGAATTAACTCAGTGGGCACCAAACAAGTTGCTAAATGTTGGCAGGTAAGACGCACAAACTGACACCGTTTACAAAGAAATAAACAACTTAATGTATCGTATTGAATGCCGAATTCACAAGAAGGCGTGCATCATTCAGAATTTGTCGTAGCCATTTTGCAAAGTTTGTTACGTTTCTCCTCACGCGACAACTCTTTAAAATCACCTGAGTTGTTGAGGGGGTTTGGCGAAGCTGCGGTTACTAGTTCAGTGGTTAGTTGAAATAGACGTTCGCAGACGTCTGCCGCTAACATTTGTGTGTTAAGAAAGCCCAGACGTGTGGTTTGCATTACAGCGAATCGCCTGAAAGTGTGTAAGCCGTTGCGTCTGTGTGTCGCGGCTTCCTGTTGTCGTCTCGCGGAGGACGTCAGCTGATTAGGCGGTCCTTCCTTCGAGACACACGAGCGTCCACACTGCTGAAAGAATCAATGTCACATGTGGGCAAATGCGTCCTCAATGTGTCTCGGGGGGGGTTGTTCACACCTGCACTTACAGCTGTCCGTTTGTGATCGCGTCAATCAGGATCGCTTGGATCTGTTTGCGGCGGGCATGTGAGTGTGTGTCTGTGTGTGTGCCATCTAACAAAGAAGCTCTCCGAAACCTTGAGACGCAGCATCGAGCCCGCTCCTCAACAATAAGTAGCAAGGTACATTTTTAAAACGTGGAAAAAGAACGAGTATTTGCTTTCTGACGCCTACTTCTCAAGGGCGCACAGGATGATCACAGCTATTCAACACAAGACTCTTTTAATTAAGACAAAAATAACGATGCAGCGGAGTCACTCCTCCACAGCAGCAGCATGAAGAGTCTCTAACTCTTAGAAAAACTACAATATTCAACTTTCCAGCTTCAGATAAGGAGTGTATCGTTAGTCCCACACTTTCACACACTTGTCAGTCATCTTGACGAGCTGTCAGCCAGCCCGAGGCTGAGGTAACCGGCATCCACAGAGCCTCCACAGGCGTCAAGGAAGCAGACGCGGAACCCAGTCGATCTGCCATAACAAAAGGCAACACTGATGTTTACTGTTTTTGAACATTTGGCGTTGCCGTCCTTTCATCTCCTGCTTCCTCGGTGCACAACCAGCTCACTGCAGGTCACAGGAAGCGGTTCGTATACTGAAACAAAACACTCTTAAACTCTTATATCACCGAGGCAGAGATGGAAAACGCAGGACTCAGGCATCAAAAGATAAACAGAGAGCGGTGATTTATAGTATTTTCCATCATTTAATGGCCTTTAAATATGAAAAAAAAAACAAAAAACTTTCAGAATGGCGCCGGAGCCGCCACAAAAATCTATAATGTCATTTTGGAAAATGTCACCAACACATATGAAGCACTGCGTCCGTTAACTGGTACAGGAGCGTGTATCGATCCTAACAGGTAACTAAATCTACCTGTCAACATAACGCCTTGAGCTCAGAGCTAATATATCTTAGCGAGCAGATATATGGCGAACCGCTATGAGCTATCGAGGCGGGTGCGATGGGGGTAACAAGCCCGTTGTTTGGCCGACATGTCACATGAATCAGGCCAATTGTATGATGGCCTTTTCTGCCGCGGCGGCCTCGTAAACACCAAGGTCAACAGCAACAGTGGATGGAGACATAAATGGGTCATATATATTGTAACAAGGCCGCGGGGGTCAGCGCAGACATGACCTTGAGCACAACCTCGCTTGCACTCCCCCCCCCCTCCCCAGAGGACTCATTCTCCCAGACTCCTTTATTGCTCATTTCTATGACAACGGTCTGCTCAGCGGCTCGGCCTTTTAATAGTTAATAGCCGGCCTGCTCTTATGGAAATAGAAAAAAAGAAAAAGAAAAAGAGGAGCCAGGGTCTCGCTTCATGATGTTTTTATGGTGACTGGAGCGCCGGGCAGCTGATTTTTTCCCCAGGGGCGTTTGATTCGCTGCTCTGTGCGCCCCCCTCCTCGACCAAACACACACACACACACACACACGACCATATACTCACTTCCACCCTTTGCCCATCTCTGCTCCCAGGTCGGGCAGACCCACTGGGGCCCCTGAGGCAGAGAAACAAAGATAGTAATTGGCTCGAGTTTATCGTTCACTGCATTGTGCGCATCCCCACATCTGAACTGCTCTTTGGTGGCAGGCAGCAACGGCCCAGAGAGGCTCCAACGAAGCCGGTGAAGTCATCCGTGAAACATCCCTCCAAAAAGGGCCGAGGGGCCATTAGCACGAGCGGCTCCATCAGGTGTAGCAGAGAGAAAACGGGGGATGACCTCATGTACATTATTGTGTTCTCAACATTAACAGGATGCCGCGGCACAGGAGGAGATCGCTTCACTGTGGTGACTCGTCGCTTAATTTAATTTGTCAAGCTTTTTTGATTTACTGGTGGATCCGCCATGTGCTACTCAGAGGCAACAGTCTGCAGGTTTTTTTTATTTCAAACCAAAGATCTGCAGGCCGAGTGTAATTTCTCCGATCCAAGACATTTCGCGTGCATCTGCTCAACCTCTCTCTGCAGTTTTCGGCCATTTTTTTTTTAGGACTTTCTTATCCTAGAACGTGTCGTTTTTCTTTGCATTTGTAAAAAGCACACGATTGAAACTATGCAACATCCGATGAAAACAACACAGTCTACAAATATATAAAAGGAGACGGACCGAACTCGGATCTGGTGGACTTTGGGAGGGTCAGTCTTGATCGCGTCAGTGCCGTGTCTGAGTAAAGCCTCTTGTGTAATTGTGACAGCACCAGCTCTTCAGTTCAAGCTTGTTGCCCACGTTTGAAATAAATGACTACCCGTCTACTTTATGATAATTGTCGGCTGTTGTTTCGTTTCGTTTTGGGTTAAACAGTCACGCCGACGGAGTGACGGGAGAGTAGAGACGAGCGGGTGAATCAACAGCAGGCGACGCGGCTTAAAATACGCTGCCGGTGAAGAATGCAAGAAGGCAGGAAGTATGATAGGTGATTACCTCTCGCTCATTGTGAAAATGAAAATCTTATAATAGAAACAGAAATTTCACAGAGAAACACACGTGGGGAGGGTGAGGGGTGAGGAGTCAGTGGATTTTTAATGCTTCCTTTCACAGATAAAAGCCGATATCATCTGGAGAGGCAGCGTGATGCCAGTTGTTTTCATGCTGTCTTGGTTTCTCTTTTCTCTTTTCATTTCATTTTTGTTTGTCCTCCTTCTACGCCGCACTTAGGCAGCGATTCAGGAATGAATGGACACCAGCTGTGAGGATGAGATAAATGGAAAAAAAGGAGTGGGTTGAAAAGAGAAAAGAGGGGAGGAAATACAAAAGGGTGAGAGTGGGCATGCACGGAGGATGTGAAAGGGAGGCGATAGAGGAATATGGACAGTGACAGAGTGGAAGGAGGAGGAGAGGAAGATGAGGATGGACAGACTCGGGGATGGAGTCCGGTAGAGGGAGAGAGGTAGCGGTGAAGTGGGAGCTCTTGAGTGCTGCTTGATTTCTCTCACCCAGGCAGTCACGTGGCCACGTTTTTTCTTTTTTTAGGATATTTAGGCACCTGGCAGGTTGAGCCGGCTTTAAATCAAGAGCACCTCGAGTCATTGGGGGAGTGGACGGAGGAGCCAAGTCGACACTACACCGGGATTGACCTTTTATTAAAACATTGCGTTGGCTTCAGTCGTGTTGTTGTCGAGCCTGACGTGATGGATGTGACACAGTTTGATTGATGATATATTTGCAGTACAATGGACCCGACTGGTTGTCTGAGACAAGCCCTGTTATACAACATTCACAGTGTAATGTTAGCTTTTAATCAGACGCTGTGCGACGATGCATGAACTCCTGATTATTACTGATATGATAACAAGTTAATCAGACTGTGGATGTGGCAGCAACACCACGAAGAGTTTCTAAAGGCAGCAACATGAGAGGTTTTCTATTCTACCGCAGTTTCTTTGTCTTACTCGAGGACATTTTCCACACAAATGACTCCAGCACCATTGATCAGAGGGGTTGCAAAGAGCGCAACCACCTGCAGAATATGACCTGTCAACTTCACACAATCTGGAGCAGTTTTTTTGGTTCCAGCACTTTCCTCTTTTTGCTGGAAATGCTCCAACTCGATCAAAACTAGGTGCGCGAACCAGAACAGAACTGGTTTGATGTTTGTTAAAAAGGGGTATTACGCAATTTGGGTGTTAGTATCGTGGAGGGAGCTGCGCTTGGCATAACCGTTGAGTGTTAGAGACGAAACCGAATGCGATCCAACTTGAAGTGAACACCGATTGTACAGAAAAATTTGGTTCAATTAAGTCAAAACTGAAGTTGGAGGTTTGGTTGTTTGTCGGCGGAATAAAATGGTGGCATTAAATATTTCTGCAAACCACGACAAAGTTCAAATTTGTACGCGCTGTACGTTTCATATCAACATATTCTACAATCATGTCAGGATCAGTCAGATGTTCAGATTACATATATGTTGGCTTTTCATATCAGGCATAGGATGCGATGGTGAAGTTGTTCCAGCGTAAGCGTGAAAACACATTTTCCAGCCATGTTGTGACTGAACCAGGTAAGTCAACACATGATCTTTTTGTTTTTTTGTGCCTAAACCCAACCGGGCCATGAGCACAGCGTCGCCTCAACATGTAATTGAAAATTAAACCTAAAGAACAGAAAAGTTGCGTCATAAAACACATTTAAAGCTCAACATATATTGATATATTTGAGTTAAGAATACTGAAATTAAACCGGTGCTATGTCTCCACAAAGTTACTGATGAAAGTAGATAAAAAAAGAGTTCTTACTTTATCCAGCAGTTATTAAACTATGAATAACCTCTCGGTGAATCACTCCACAGGTGTTGCCGCCTGATGTCAGTATATATAATGAGGACGTTTCTCAACTTTAAGCAGCGTTATCAGGCGTGAGTCACTTCATGACTCAGTGCAATGTTTGAAACTTAACTTTGGTTATTAGAGAACTGCAACAAGCGGACGTGTTGTGTGGAAAGTTTTATTTGTCGCTGGACTTCAGTGGATGAATCATGTGGTGCCATCACTGTTTCCAAATGACCTCAAACTCATTTTTCAATACTACACTGCAGGCTCTTGTTGTTACTGGCTCAAATAGCGGATGACCGAATGAGTCGGGATTTAACGCAGAGACATCCTCTGCGGTGCAAATTGGGTCCAGAGTCCAAACTGTCGTTACAGAGTGTGTCACGCCGACCACGGGAGGAAATTGGGTGCAGCTCAGGTCGGCCACCGGTTCCATTAGACACGTCAATATTGACTGTGGACGCTGTAAAGACCAGAGGTTTCTGACTGGAACACTGTGTGGCAGCGGAACAAAGCCAAGGGGAGGACCTGATCTGCTGAACCCAGGTCACACACACACACACACACACACACACACACACATATATATATATATAAACACAGGCATCCTTTTCCATTCACACATGCACATACAAACATGCACTTGGACATGTGTGCATCTTCTATTTATGTTGGTCAGACTGCAAATACATTTTCTTTTACCTTATTGTTGAATTTAGTGGAATATGTTCATGTACACGTGTATATAGTGTGTCAAAAAGTCCAAATCTAAATCCAAACTAAAGATCAACAGGGAGTTGAAGCCGTCCACCTGCAGAACCTGTTGGAGGAAGGTTTCTACCAACAGCTCCCATTTCCACCTCCTCGACCCCTGTAGCCTCTGTTTGTTTTTCACTGTAAGATGAAGTGATTTCAGTATGTTTTAACACACCCACCAGTATAAATGTTCACCAAATACGTTTCTGCAAAATCACAGTAAGTTGAAACTGGATGTTTTTTAAATGTTTGTTAGGTCGGATTTTCCATTTCTCTCGTCACAACGCTTTGCTTGCGCTCTTTTTTAGATTTAGACAGAAAAAAAACACGGGGTTAGGTTCAGGAAAACGTCACAGCTCGGCTTAAAAAATACCTGTTTTGGTCACAACGGTCACAGATGGAGACGATCCGACCTCCTGTCGAAAACAGCTGGTTTTAGGTGCCATTAAAAAAACGGATGGAAATGTCTCCCGAAAAAAATATCAAGCTCCAGCCGGCCGTTTGGCAGTCGGATGAAACAACTCCATCACGTTCTCCTCCACCTCCTGCTGCTACAGATAATAACCATATAATGCGAACATGATATGCCACGTTTGGTACAAAATGTCAACCTCGGGACGTGTCCGCCGTTTGCAGAAATATTAACTGCTAACATTTTCTCCCGGAGACTGGGCTGGTTTAAACATAACATTTTGATGGTTATTGTAAAGATGTCGTGAATCACAAGGATTACCGTGATTTCTGTGTTATTATCACAACTGATGCCAATTAATTATCTGTTGATCGTCTAGTTTGGTCATTAAATATGCAAAGAAATATCTGACATATTGCCCAGGAGAGAATCTGTCTTTCTTGACGATTCATTAACCCGATCAAAAATATGTTTTACAGCGTTTTCATTTAGCTCCTTTTGTATTACGGACACAAAATGAACCGTGCGACTGATGGTGTAACATTTACTGTATATTTGCACGTAAACAATTTCAAGCTGTCTCCGTTTCTGTGGCAAGATTCAATTATTATTATTTCGCCTGAGCACACGGGAAAACACACGGTCCATTTCCACTTTCATGCTTTCATTCATTCAAAAAAGGACACACACACACACACACACACACACACACACACACACACACATAAACAGAAAGCCGTTCCTCACAGTCAGCTGCTTCCACTCTGTTTACAACCCTGAATCTTTTGTTTTGGCCCGTTCCACTGTGTGTGTGAAGGGAGGAGGAATCCCCTCAACCTTGACTGGGCGCCTCAGTGTTGCTTTTTCAGTTATGAATAGATAAGAATAGATAACATTCTTCACGGGTATTGAACAGTGGCGAGCACAGCATGTGTGTGTGTGTGTGTGTGTGTGTGTGTGTGTGGTCTTGTCACACAAATGATTTCTGAATCAGTCGCAAAAGGAGGAAGCATGTCGTCCAAATATGAACCTGAGATCAGATAACGGGAGATACTCTTTCGTGTTTTCTTCAGTAGGAGCTGTTGTTCAAAAACCGTAAAACATGAATGATTTAAACGTTCAGCCGTCAAGTAGATCCTCAGCTACCGTCCTGCCCGGGTTACACCTCCTCCCCAAAGCTCCATCCGTCATCATCTGTCATCATCCTTCATCTTCATCCATCCTACATTCATCACATTCATCCAGCAAGCATTAAAGGAAAAAAAAAACCAAACCCACACTAAAACACTTAATCAAGGTTACAAAAAAGGCTATTATTGCTCACACAGCCTGTGCAAAAAGATGAATGTGTGGTATTTGTTGTATTTCAGCAGACTAAGGCCGCGTTGTCTCAACAAATATGTGATCAAAGCACAGACACAAATTACATGTTGTGAACTTGAACGTGAACATGAACGAGCAAAGAAGTTATTGTAAAGTTTAGAAGTGAATTTAATTTATATTTAATTCATTCTTAATCTATTAAAAACCTGTGTTAATGTTTACACAGTTAACATAACCTATTTATGTTTACAG
>OMLP01046076.1:0-22873 GCA_900302685.1 Spondyliosoma cantharus
GGAGTCAATAGATGCTCAAGTGACTCTCCAGTAACTGGGGGTAAGTATGTCCCCCGGGGTCCTACTTCCTCTGAAATATTGACTCAGCACCACAGGGAGAGGTCACACACACACACACAGAGTGCCTTTTCCATTACATGATGTCTCTATTTTCGTTGCTACAGTGATATCGTGTGGAATGAACAACGATCAGCTAATGAATGTACTCTGAGGCTTTCTTACCGTGGGACACTGTTGACTAATGCTCTCCATCCTGACCAAATCACACCTTATGCCTCAGCCACATTACATGACTTTCAGTGTCATCACATCGCTGTTGTGTCCACAGGCTTTCTGTCTTGTAATCAGACATCTTATAGTCATTGTGGTTGGCACACTACATGAATGATCAGCGGCAAGGTGTCGACCATTAAAAGATCTTGCAAGAAGTGATACAGGAGATGAAAAGTCTTCCATGTTCCTTGCAAAGCACAACTATATTTTCCTCCATTTTTTTCCTACAGAAGTCCAAGAAGTGCTTGCCATGATGCAGTGGTTGTCATGTTTCATGAGGTTTCTGGTCAGGGCTGGGCAAAATATTGATATTTCATTGTTATCGTGTCATCAGACTTTATATCTTCTTAGATTTAGGATATCTTTATATATTTCTACGGCATAAGTGTTGTCCATCACTGGTTTTAAGGCTGCTTTACAGTACAATGATCTCATCATCTGAATTTAACAAACTGTTCCTCAAAAAACAGTCACCAGTATTGATATTGAGGTATTTGGTCAAAAACATCATCATATTTGGTTTTGTTTCTTAGTCCCTGCATGCAAGTATTTTTTGTGTTGATTTCAAAATATTAAAATTAGTAAAAGTTTTAGTCCCCACCCCTCCGGCTTGTGTCTGCTCTTATTGGCTGTAGCTTGTCATTTCTCCCCGACCTGAGGTCCGATTTGCAAGTGTCGATTTGTCTGATCTGGGGGCTTTTTGTGGTGATCATCAAAAACTGTGGGAGAGTAGAAAATCAGGGTATCAAGGCTGCGATTGAGTTATGTTAGCTCGGCTTCAAAGGTCCCATGACGTTGTGTCATCTCTCCTTAATGTGTCGTAATGCCTTTTGAAACAAGACTTTGCGGGGAGGACATGACACGTTAAAGACACAGTTATTAAAAGAGGGACAGTCTGGTTTGATAGGAAAGTCAGAAATACAGGATTGTAAATGTTATTGGGATTTTTCAGTTACTCATACCAGTGCAGGTTCCATTGTCCGAGCATTGACACACATCAGTGCTCCTGGAAATCACCAATTTTAATCACATTTACTCCACTGACCTCGACTGCTGCTTCAGTCAACTTCAGTCTTTGCATCTGTTTGGTCTGGGAGTTCAAGAAGCTGGAGTAGTTAATGCAGTGTTAAAGACGCATGCAGAGCAGCGTGGCCATCCAGGTTCTACTGTTTCCTATAAGTCCTTTAAAATTGAGTATCTGCCACTGCTTAGTCAGGCCTGATCCTTTTCTTTGCCTAATGTGATAGAGATTCCCAATGAAGGCTGTACTGTGATAATACAGTAGATGATATGCATCTAACACATAATATATGATAAATAGATAACAGCTTTACTACTAATTGTGCTCATTATGTTTTAGGAACAACTTAATCCAGATACTGACAGTTCTGTTTCAAAACTGATCATCTTAAACTATTCACATGAAGTTTAACTGGGAGAATATGACTCCTTAAATTGGTAGTGAGGCTTTCAAACACCTGATAAAGAGTTAGCGTTAATTAGCAACAGCTGATGTGACCATAGTTTGTGATCGGCGAAAGTGACGGTTAGCAGCGGCTGAAAATATTCAATGTTCTTTGCTAATAAGATAGAAAGAGGAGAGATAACAGCTTATTTGGCTTTCAGGGTGAATTTGGGCACTATGCCAAGCTGGTTGCAACTTGCACAGTTGCGACCAAATAACCTTTGGCCATTCCCGCCATCTGATTTTCACAGGCATAACGCAGTGTGGTCGTACAGGAGAGCAGCTTTGCAAGGCTAGCATACTTAAGTGGACGAAACGTATGCAGAAGAGTACAACAAGGGAGGATCTGCATTTGTTCTGGTAATACAGATCAAATCCAAATCCAAAACAGATCTCCAGGACAGCACAGGACATTGGTGAAAAAGGGCCTCTACTGATCACTCTAAGTTGCGTTAAATGAATTTAGAGTGATCAACAGAGGCTCTTTTTCACTAATTAGTTCTAACATCATAGTGTCAGTAAGGTTTTTAAATTGTCAGAAAGACACTCATTTTTTCAACTAGTCCTCTCTCAATTGGCGGTTTTGAGTATGTATTTCTTAAATCTTAAATTCTTAAGTATATCCTAAAACTGCGTCAATGTGGCAGTTGTGAAATGTGTAAAAGGATTGGCTGACTCAAACGTATGTCACAAGGGATTGAGGACGTGTCCTTGAGCAAGAAAACTGAACCCCATGTTTAACAATACGCAGCATTTAATTTTTAATTAGCTGTAATATAATCTCATGCCAAACTACTATATAGGGTGTTTTATTGGGAATCTCACCTTTTTTAAAGCAAGTTTTTAGACTAGGTCCTCAAAAAACTAATGTATGCAAGTAATCTGTAGTAATCTGTTTAAATTAAACTAAACCATTTGGACAAGAAGAAATTAGCGTCACGTCATTGAACCGCAAGTAATAATTTAGTAAGAAATGCTGCTGCTCACAGCTTCTCTACCTCAAATCTGGTTTTCTTTTTTACTCGAAAATGTAACACCATTTTGTGAGAGAAAATCAGCAGCTTGAAAACATTTAGTTTGTTCTGGGAACTTGTGATCCGCGATACATGAACCTGAAATCATCCCGTCAGACTTCATGTTGTCATACAAACTGTTTTGACCGTCTACCTTGTAACTCAGCCAACGATGACTGTCCAGCGTCCAGACTAAATATACAGTACATCACCCGCCCACGCCGGCATCTCATGTCGTGACATCACAGGACCCCCCCACACACACACACACACACGGCAGTAAAGCTGGCCTTGCTGGAAATGGATTCCTCAAAGTCCCTCTGCTCTATTCACGTGGTAAAACCAAGCAAGGTCAAAGCTGTGAGTCTGTTGATGTCGGCGTGCCAGCAGCGCCCACTTTGCCAGGACATGCAGGCAGACATCAAGGACACACACACAGACAAAAACACTTCCAGTCTTCGGTCTTCTTTTAATTGCTGGTCATATGAGCTCTTTGTAAATCCCATTGATCTGCAGCAATCTTTTTAAAAACAGGAGACAGTCGTTTGGCCTTTTAAATTTCTCGCTGTCTCTACCTCTTCTCTCCCTCCCTTTTATCATTTATAGTGACATCATAACTTGGAGGTTTTGGGGAGAATGACAATAAAATCCTATATTTAGGGATCAAATTGCCTCGCTTGCCCTCAGCTGCCCCAATCAAATCTAATCACTTAATGGTGTGTCTGTGTGGGCATTAGCCTGTGAGACAGACGGTAGTTTAAACCAGTTGCTTGCATGTGTACCCCCATATGTTTGACTGGCTGGGGGAAATTATCCACCCCGAGGACCAGACCCCAAGATATCCTCTGAGTGCTTCACTTTGGCAGCGTCGTTAATAATTCAGAGCAGCGCCAAGGTTGTCTCCGGAAGATCGTCTGCAGTTTGAACAGTTTGTCATGTGAAGAGTTCGGCAGGGTGTGTGTGTCTTGGTGTACATGTGGGGCTTTGTGTTGTACAGTAACGCTCCTGGCCAAAGTCCAGGCCGAACCCCTGCTATAACGACATGTACACATTGTCAGGCTATTTGTGGTGCAAGCAGAGGGAGTTGGCTGATGGGTTAATGTTGGATATCGCAGCTCATACCAAGAGCTGTGATATGATGTGATATGATGATATACATTCTGCTCATCGAGTTGCATGCCGTCTTATTTTGAATGAGGATGTGGGATGAAGCCAAGACAAGGCTGATAGCTCAACATGTCAACATGAGCAAGACGTGACTGGTGACATCATAATTTCACATTTTCACAGTATCGTCTAGCTCTGCTTTGATCCCTTTGGCTGCAGTTCATATAGCACTAGTAGTGGCAAAGAAAAGAAAACGCATCACATGAAAAGACATTAACATCAGAATAAATGTGCAGTGTAGAGTTTTCTATAGTTATGGAAACTACAAGCATCTATAACCACATTTCTGTTTTAGTTGACAGGATTGATCGTATGAGAATTGAGACTAAATGGTAACATTTAAAGGTCCATCTTTTGATTTTTATTTACATTGGGCTGCACGATTCTTGGTAAAATGTGAATAACGATTTTTCTCCCCAAGAACTGAGATCACGCTCCTCTCACACGATTCTCTCTTTTTACAACAAAAATATTTATTGCACTCGACAGTCAAGTAAAAACTCGTATCAGATTTAATGGTGACATTTGAGGTGGTTATTGAGATTCGTAGTGTTACCTTGCAGTGCTGGCGACGATGCCAAAGTGGGCTTGGCAACGTATACGGTATAATTATCATGATATGACAGAAGTGCTGTCTTTCCCTGGTTTTAAAGGCTGTATTACAGTGAAGTGATGTAATTGTTTTAAACTTAACAGACTGTTCTTTTTGTTCCACGTTACTGATGATTATTGATCAGAAATCTCACTGTAGTAATATCACTCTCGCCCCCACCACCGGGACATTCTTCAGTGTTATTCTTTTCTTTCGGGTGACACCTTCTGGCTCCGACTCTTCCGGATATGCTGGCTGATCTTTTCCTGACTGCCTCCTCCCTGCTTGTCCTGCGTGTGCCTCTGTCATGTCAGGTTACTATAGTAACATTGACTGCTTCAGCAGAGTGCCGTGAATGTGGAGGAGAAATGAGAGAGATAATTGAGTTGTACGCGTGAATGATGAATTGATAGCACGTCAACACACGAGTTCAGTGTGACATGAATGTAAAGGGAAATGGGAGCAAATGAATCGGCGTCATTTAGAAAAGAGGTCCTCATTATTTATTTATTTACGATTGATCACGCAGGCCTAGTCTACATTGGATGTTTATCACCTGGTGGTTCTGTGTGTGTCCAAAAGATCTAATAATTACAGCCAAATTCATTCCATATCTCATAAAACTTTGGATCAAACTTGATATGAAGCTGTGAATGCTGCTGTAGAGGTGAGCATAAGGATACAATCTGCTCACGGTATGAGCAGTATGGAGGACATGATATACATTTTATAGCTAATCCATGCTGAAACTGTTTATATATAAAGTAACTATAATGAAATATCTATTTTCAGTTAATGTTGATGCAAAAAGTCACATCAAAAATCCACTCTGGTTCTTTTAAATGTGCCTGTTACGCAGGTGCAAGGCTGTTATAAAAGCAGCATCAGCGCCTGCACACTGACTCCACGCCACAAGATTTCAATTTCAGAAAGCGTCTTCAGGGTGCTGCATTGTTTAATGTCTTGCTTGTCCCGTTCTGCTGTTTAATAATGCGTTGCTCAATTTCATGGTGCATTACTTCGACCAGCTGTCACACAGTGCCTTCTACACTCAGCAGAAATGTACGTCACATCACCGTCTTGTGTGTGGCATCGCTTTGTGTAGAAGTCAGATTTAAATATGTCTGATATGATATGAATTGCATCTCTGTGTGTTGATACAAATTGTCTAGTTCACAAGATCTAGAAAATAATCAGGGAAAACATTTTGGCCCTCGTCTTGCAGCTCTACTTCCTGTGTAGTTGATTAGAGGGCCTTGATAAATGGATGTGATGATCATTCGTAAATTACGCTAATCTTAATTTTCTTTCTACCATTCAGGAAAATCCCACCTGGCCATTGTCCAGAAGGTGAACAACGAGGGCGAGGGAGATCCTTTCTACGAGGTGTTGGGGTTGGTCACCCTTGAAGATGTGATCGAGGAGATAATAAAATCTGAGATTCTGGATGAATCAGATCTTTACAGTGAGTTCAGCTTTGCTCTTTACTGTCAGTGCAGTCAGATCTAACTTAGCTAGTTCACTACTACTTTTCTATCTTTGACATAAATGTAAGCAGACCTGTTTCAGGTATTTAGACTTTGATTTATGTTTACACAAATAAGCATTGAGCAGCTAAGATGATTTTTGCCCTTTCATCCTTTGACTTTTACATTTTTTTAATGCATAACTGCTGTGTGTCTCTTCTCAGCTGACAACCGCACCAGGAAAAAGGTGGCGCCCAATAAGAACAAGAGAGACTTCTCTGCCTTCAAACACGAGAGCGAATCAAAAGTGAAGGTCTCTCCTCAGCTGCTGCTAGCCGCCCATCGCTTCTTGGCTACAGGTGGGGAAAGAGCTGATGCAAGCATGCACACAACAGAGACGTGAACAGTCACTTATCACAATGTTACTATTACACAGCGTGTAGATCATTTATAACTTGTGAACATGTGTCTTTAATATTTAGGCACAGTGTGATTGTCCTTACAAGACTAATTCTGTCATCTTGCCATCTGACAAGCGAGGCAGGTCAGCACATGCTTGGAGGAGGTTTAATGTGTTTATTTACTTGGAGGATCTATTTATGATCCCAAGCGGTGTGTCTTCCTGTGCTTACCACCACAAGAAGACTCTGGACTTTGGCCAGCTGGATGCGATGCCTCACTGCTGCTACAAATCACTTGAGAACATGTTGCAATGTGTCTGGTTAGCCAGCGTTAGTTGAAGCAGTTAGCAGTGGCTGCTGTTAGCATGACGTAGCACTTTCTCATCTCACAGACACTGTGGTGCAGGGGCATGCCAGAGTCTGCTCCTCTGCAGGCATAACACCAGTGTGTGCTGCCTCTGTTTGGTGTTTGTTGCCCACTTGGGATGTTGGTTTCATTTTATTTTCTCGATTCAGTGCACAGAATTTAGATTATTCATTTCATGAGAGGTTCTGTTTTTGTTGAGGAAGTTACTGTTTCACTGTTTTCTTTTCGTCCTTTCTTTTCCTTGTTCACATCAGCGATCATTAACCAGCTCTTTTAAGATTGTGTCTGATCTCCATTGCCATCGTTATCTGACATTGGATATCTGGAGTACAACTGATGTTCGAGAGATGTATTCCACACAGGGAAAGTCAGGGATTATCAAGGATTTTATGAGTGCATTATAACAACCTAATGCAATCCTTTATTACATAACTTTAAGAGCTTCTGTGTTTTTTTGCAACAGTCAGCTTCTGTGTTTTTTTTGGGAGCTGCGAAAAAAAGAAACAAACCAGGAAGATATAAAATTAACAGGCTGTGAAAGTGTTCTGACTTGAAAATCATTGAAAAGTCATGGAACATTTCATCCGAGCCACAGCAGGGAAACCAGATGAACTTGTTAATTTAATATGTAAACCAGAGTGGAAGGAGTTTGTTTGCCTTTTAGAAAATGAATGCCAACGTTGGTCATATATGCCTCACCTCTCACTGTGTATAGCATTGACTTTGTTTGCAGGGCGGACTGTTTCTTTGTTCTCACTTTGGGTGGGGTCGAAGTCACTTGGTGGAGCTGTGATTGCAACAGACTGTCCAACGACAGTTGAGAAATGCAGGGAAACCGAATGCTTTTCACCAGTTATTTATTTTTTAACAAGGACATTGCACATGAACCAACATCACTGTTAATGTGTTAGTGTTAGCCACTGGTATTGATGCTAAATTGTTAAAGAATCTAATATTTTTGGGGCTACAATTAATAATTGATTATTCTGCCCGTTATTTTATATCTATGAAAACAAAATCACAATTCCTCAGAGCCAAAGGCGACATCTTGGTGGTGTGTGATGATGTAAAACACAGAAAAACAGCAGAATACATTAGATGAGCTGGAACTGAAGGACAGTTTGCAGCTTATGTTACTGTTGATCAACTTATTGGTTAATCGGCTAATTGTTTAGGCTACGATTTTTCACTTGGCCATTATTTACATTTTTTGAAAAACACAATCAGGTACAAGAGCTGAACTTTTTATGTACAGGATTATCAAAAGAATGAGCACAAATAAAGATATGGCAATAAAACTAAGGGAAGTTTTCATTCATATAACCCATTGGGACCTGATAAAAAAAAAACAAAAAAACTCCTTGGTAGCAGAATGTCACGTTGGTTACATGAGCGCTACTGTCGCCAGTTTGATTCTAGCCACATCCCTCTCTCTCACTGTTTAGAGTCTGCCTCTTCACATGTTACGATCCAATGAATAACTAAAACCATCATTAGATTCTCCAAATAGCTGCCGATTTATTTTCCTGTCAGTCGACTAATTGAGTAATTGACAAATCTGCAATCAACATAAATGCTCAAATGCTACCATCCTGTAAAAGAACAATCCTTCCCTTGCACCAGAGCAAACCATTATATAGTTCAGTGTGTTTCCATAAGCCTGATGGAGAGCTGATCGTCATGTGATTGCATTTGGAAGCTCTAACTGATACTAATTCATGTCCATTAATGTCACTTAAAACACGAGATGCTTCATGTAGTTTTCAGTTCTATTTGATCACTTGATACGTGGTCCTTGTGAGCCTTTTGAGTATTTCAGTCTGTCAAAGCAAAGTTTATGGTTTCAAACGTGTTACTCTCCTGTATTACGTACAGGATCACTTATATCTTCTTGTATTAACAAGTAGGCCCAAATAGTTAAGATTGTGTTCTAGACAGCATTTCACAGAGTTTATAAAGTTTCATCTCATGCAACAAGTCTCAAAATTGAGCATTTTTTAAAGGGAGTCTGGGGATTTTCTCCACAGGCGACAAAGAAGTAGCCTTTATTAGTTACTGTTTACTGCATTGTACTTGGCACACCCAAAGAGTACAAAAGCATGATTGTCTAATTTAATAAGCATTTGGATCAGTGATGTCAACAGATTGGTTCACACTATGGAGTTAACGGCTGCTCATTTCTGTCAGTGCATCTCTAGAATTTATTTAGAGTCTTACATGCCCACGTCTTGAACTACATAGATGTCCAGAAATGTGTCATGGTCAAAGTAAATTAATATCCTAATCACAAATCTGTCTTTACTTCTCCTCCATCCCCCCCTGAAGAGGTGAGCTTGTTCAACCCATCTCAGATCTCGGACAAGGTGCTGCTACGAATCCTGCGCCACCCCGATGTGATCCAGGAGATCAAGTTCAGCGAAAGCGAGAAGCGCTCGCCCCATCACTACGTCTACCAGAGGGGCAAGCCCGTCGACTACTTCGTTCTCATCCTGCAGGTAAATGGTGATCCAGGGAAGAGGGGGTGAAGTGTGACTTGGGTCTGTTGCTGCTTGTTGCTTCAGTGTGGGTGAAATAGCCAGTCTGAAATTGAAAAGTTGCTCACACTGCTGCCTGACCTTCACAGGCAGATCGATAGGAGTTCTTGCTCTTTTCGAAATCTTTTATCTTCACATCCTCCCACACTCATGTGTTCTCCCACACACTATCTAGTTTCATTTCAGCTCTCACATAGCTATGTTTCTACAGTCAGATTCAACTGCAGTAGTTCGTTGGCATTTTGGGTTGTTGTATTGTTTTGTCATGTGCAAATATGAACGTTGTTGGATATTGAATGTACACAGCATCTACGTTTTAATTCATCCTTTACCAACGAAGCTGCAGCTGACTTAAATCTGAGCGAAGGGTCCAAATGATTTAGAATTTACTGTAGCTGCTTCTAAGAGTTTGTTAACTTTCTCCTCATGCAGCAGCTCTTAAAAATCACACGATTTGTAAAGGACTGGTGATATTGCCATTGCTAGTTCAGTGGTCGGATCAGTTCAAACAGACATCTGCTGCTAACATTGGCTGGTTAAGTGAGCCCAATCACGTGATTACATCACAGTGAACTACACTGAAATCAGACAGCGTTTGATCCATTATGGTTGCGGCTTCTGCTTATTGTTATGCGGTGGCTGCTTGTAGCCTGAGGTGGCCCAGGACACATGTCAGTACTGCTAAAGGAATGTGGTCACATGAGCCCGGGACCGCCTCCAAATGTGGTCTGAGTGATCGGACCTGTGTGCAACAACACGTGTTGATACCAGGTCTGAACAGCCCAAAAGCTGACGTTGTGGAGTTTTTCATCATATCACATGATCATCTTCAGTAGATGGAGTTTGCCTAGTTGTAATGGAAATGTACATTTTCAAACAGGTATTGTTACTAATCACTTTAACGGCTTGTCATACCTGTAAGTGAGGACAGAAATACCTTAACAGCTATGAGATGGGGATGGTCTTGAAATTAAGTTCAGGCATTCATGGTTGTCTTCTAATAGAGAGTCACATCTTGGTTTTTGAGTGTTACATATTATGCATCGTTATTGAATTTGTGAGTCCTTCGATTGTGATTTACCTGTCAATAATTCTCAATGTGTTGTGTCCATAATTCCACATGGCTGCTTTCTCATCAATCAGTGCAAGAAGTGAGATAAATCTAAACTTCCTTTTGTTTTAGAGAGTCCTTTAACATAATCAGACTACAATCTTATTATAGTTTTGAAAAGTTTGATTTTGAAAATAAGTTTAAATAATAACGTCTTATAATATGCATTTCTTCAAAAGACCACATACACACTGTACGGATAACAGCCCTGTGACTCACTGTAATGAACACATCCCGCCTCTAAATGTCATGCTGCCAGTGCCCAGATGAAAGTGGTGCAGTTTGGACTATAAGACTGACCTTCCACACATTCTCTTACTCTTTCCTTCATGGACCCTTATGTTTTCCTTCTTCTCTTCTTCTCTCCACCTGTCATGTCCTCCCATCCTTTAGTTCATCTGGAGCCTAGCTGCATCGAGCGGTCCGCCTTCTTGTTAAACACGACTGTAAGCTCCAACTTGCGACAGACGGTGGTAGGCGTCGCACACAGCCCCAACCCGACAGGGGTCCCGAAACTGCTGATAAAGCAGAGTGTGTTGGTGTTTGCCTGGATTTTTTGTTTGTGCGTTTAAAAGCACTCAAAGTTAAGCTGAGTCGCTGAACAAGTATGACAGAACATTCCACCGTAGATTTGTTGTAATTTGAAGAAACGGGCCCAAATCTTTCACCAAGTCTTGAGTTATAGTTTGTTTTTCCTCTCCCAAATCTGTCCTTTTTAATGTTTTCCTCTTCTTTGCCAGGTAGTTGCTGTTAAATAAAGACAGTAAAGGACACATAATATAGTTAATTTATGACTGGATCCCTGCTAAAGCTTTTGAGCCCTACTTTTCCCCAGGCAGTGGTTTTGAGTATTTGGATTTGGTATTGTCAACACACAGAATACTGCTCACACCAATTAGGCACAAGAAAGCACACAGCAGAAGTGACAGTTTCATTTAACCATGGTGTATAGAGAGACATTGAAACAAATGTCAAAAACACTGTGCAAGTCTGTGTGTTGTTATAACAACAGCAACAGTGTGGCAGTCACAACTGATCCAAAGTCAATTAACTCTACAAAGAGATTAGCTACGACTACTTCAAGGGTTTTAAGGGCCAGATTTGGCGGAGTGCCAGGCTGCAGGAGGTCTACACAAACACTCACCAACTCTAGACTTCAGTGATGGCTTTAGAAATATTCGTAGTTCCGTCCATCATGGAGAATAGTGAAAAAGAGCTGATTTTAACTGAAGCATAGCTTTGAAAAGAGTAAATCAAACAAGGGACATTACAGTATGCTCTGGCTGACATATTGTTTGTATCAGACATAAACACTCTGCATTATACTACTGAAGGATAATCAGGATATCTGGTACACCTAATACTAACTTATTTTTAATGTAACTTCTCAAAAAGATCACCTAACAAGTAAATAGAGACAGAAGAATTCAAACAGAAAGTTAAATATGACTTTCAGCTTTGGGTTATTGGAAATCTGCAGTAATTGTTATGTAATAGAAAAATCAAAGAATATAGTCTACAGATTCATCTATGATAGAAATAATCATTAGTTTGATTCCCTTTCAATTTAGGACATGCAACATTAAAAAGCTTTTTTCAGGCCTGTACACTTTACCGTATGTGGTCTCCAGTCTGACTAACAACCTGGGTTGGTTTTACATAAAAGTCACTAGAACGATGTTTCTTGGTCAGAAAAGGCTCCAGTATACTCACCGCTCTCGACCGGTCAAGCGACAACGTGGCGACAACGTGGCGACAACGTGGCGACAAAATGACGTAGATCTCGCTGGCGCGCCAGGATTTCGGGCCGGTCGCGCAAGGTTGAGCACCACTCTTTTTTTTTCAGCGGCGCGCGACAAACTGGAAACAGGAAGATGAACGAGTTCGAGGGCAGGTACAGGTATCTGTACGATCCTTCAATGAAGGAACACAGAGATGCCAGAAGGTTGGAAAGGAGGAGGCCATATGCTGCAAAATGTGGAAGAACCTCCGCGATTTTTTATCTTATCTTATTGTTAAGTGTTATCTTATTGTTTATGCTAATAAACCGTGGTTTTACATAAGTGCTGTCTGCTGTTGTTGTGGTCAAAGACGAGTGAAATTACGTGGCTGAAAAACTAGCGTGACATAATGCTCAAAGCAGCATTAAGTTATAAAAACAGATAAGTTATTAATATAGATACTTACAAACATACACTCTGGAATGTTGATGGCTGACCCAGGTAGACGTGTAAATGTGTGCCAGTGGGTAGAATAATAGACAGCCAGGTGCACATGAGGACACTATTCATATGATAACTGCTGCCATACACTCTGGAATGTTGATGGCTCATCCAGTGACTGTTGTCATTGACGCCAATGCTGCTGCAAGTTCTTCCATTGTTTACCTTTTTATTCTTCTTCTAGTGCGTATAATTGCAAAGTCGGTAGCCTTTCCTCAGTTGCGACAT
Organism: Spondyliosoma cantharus; assembly: GCA_900302685.1. Taxonomy (NCBI): domain Eukaryota; kingdom Metazoa; phylum Chordata; class Actinopteri; order Spariformes; family Sparidae; genus Spondyliosoma; species Spondyliosoma cantharus. The sequence continues at coordinate 12,840 of OMLP01046076.1, forward strand.
CTCTGTTCAGGAGAAGACTGCAACTAGTGCCGCGACCACCACACGCAAGTATATATAGGCACTGCGCTCCTGGGATGTCACGTTCTCGCGCGACAGGTCGAGAGCGGCGAGTATACTGGAGCCTTTATACGTTCATACTGGTTTTCGGTTGGCCAATAATACGGCCCTGATACTACCTCCAGAGGCGAATCAGTGCCTGGAGCGACATTTCACCCCACGCCGCATCTGAGACTTTCACACAGAGGAGGATGCGGAGAAATGGCGCAGGATCACTGCATGCAAATGGCAGTGTGAATGGGGCTCTTGAGTTGAGCTCTGAATCAGTTGTAGTGCTTCTTTGCAAGCTTCCTGGAACAGTGCAAGACTTGGAAGCCAAGTGTCTAGTAATCAAACATTGTAATAACAACTTCCCAGTCTGACATGAGCTAAAAAAACGTTTTATGAACAATAGCACAACAGTCACCTAATGCACACATAATGTAATTAACATTATGACAGCATGAAAGTCCATATTATTATTATCTTGTAAAGCACAGTGAAGAGAGCATGCACAGTCAACTTGTAGGCTTTTGTAGAAGACATTTTTCCTTACTGTGGGATACTTGGTCCTCATGGATAGCAATGCTTGTCCTGATTGAGGGTAAGTTTCATACTCTTTTTTAATCGTTAACAGGGCTTTTAATTCACATTTATGTACAAAAAATGTGTTGTCTATATATCATTACTAGTCCGTGAATATCAGTAACTGCTGCAGCTGATAACCACTTCCTTTGCCAAGTGCTTCTGGATATATGTTGACAAAACATACAATACACTTTGGACCGTTCTCGGAAATGTCACTCAAGTGACCACTTAGTACTTAAAACAAAGCAAATATTGAGACATGTCCTCTCTGATTATGTGGTAGTTTTAGTACCTCAAATTTGTCATATATTTGTGTCACAGTTAAACAAAAAGGGACCCAAATGCAAGACACACAGGGAGGCAGGTAACAGAACATAAAGTGAGCTTTATTAACATAAAAAATCAAACGCAAAAGTCCTAACTCAAACAATGCAAAATCCAAACGTCAACATGCAAGAAAAAACAGTTGAGTGGCATAGGCAGTGGATAGGCATATTGGAGAACTAGTACAAACCAAGTAATGGGAGTACAGGCATGAAAAAAAGGTAGACACAGGACACACAGGTCCGACGTGAGAAAACAGAACAGGAACTCAGGAGGCAAACTGACAAAGACTATGAGAAAAACACAGGCTTAAATAGATAGACAAAGAAAACACAGGTGAACAGAGAAAAAAGGGCGGGTAAAGAAAAAAGGGAGGAAGTGAAAAGCAAAACATGAAACATGAGAACAACAAAGTACAACAGGAAAAAAACAAACCAAGAACTCACACCATGACAGTTCATTCAATGCTGTAAAAAGTACCTAGAAATCACTAACCTGTTCAACATAATGAGGATATCTGATCATTGATTAGCTCCAAGTCTTTCTTTAACATGAAAGAGTTGAGCAACACTTTTTCTGCCAAAAATATGTCCGTCAAGCAACACTTATCAAATGTGTACAGTGACCAAGCATAAATCAAACACCTTAAGGGCTAGCAGACGTATCAATATTGAAAACAAAGAACCAACCCTGTGGAGCACTAGTTTTCAAATTAAATAGTTGAGTAATTTTGTTGATTGCTCAAGCTAAGGTGCAAAAATTAGAATAATGGTTAAATCTATAAGGAGTACTGTTGAAATACAATGGGTTTATGTATACACCAGTACAAGTTTTTAAAGGGAATGGCCTAAAAAAGCAGCTTCAGCGGCAATAACATATCCACCTTGGTCCAACTCTACAGGTGCAGCCAACTTACCGTAATAGCTTGTTTACTAAATTTGCTTTGTGGCAGCCTAAAGTTTAGAAAATCATCTTTTGACCCCCCAAGATTATTATCTTTTAGATAAATTATATTTAATTTGAAAACTGGTACATGGTAGACTAAATGTGATGTACCAAGTCCAAGCTCCTTCTCATTATTCACACTTGCTTTAATGATGGATTGATAGGTCTGTTAGCCATTGCTTGACAGAAAATACACATTTGCATTGGACGAGCACTATAGTTAATATACTGTACTTTAGGTGTAAACTTAGCCTTAACATCCCTATTTCTTGACACCCAAGTACAGCTAAGGTTTCATCCACCTAATTGACTACAGTAAGCACATTACATGATGCTTACAATATTGCATAGCATGCTTCATAACAGTCTAACAAAGGATAGCAGAGGACATAAATGTGAATATTATTAATTTGTGACAATAACATGGAGATAGCAATCATTGTTAGCTAACATTAATTTCCACAGATTCTCCAAAGTCAGAACAAAGAATGTCATTGTTTTTTTAGTGTTGAGCTCTGGCTTACTGCTACCACACAAGGAAAAAGAAAAAACACTATCATGTTATAAACGTGATCATTTATACCACTATTATGTTTCATTATATGGTTTGATTAAGTTCTACTTCAAATTCTACTAATTGCAAATTCCAAAAACACAACAACATTAACCAGAAATCCCATCAGAATTTTGTCAGCCGGAAAAGAGCGGGACTTTTACTTGTTGAATCTGATTGGGGAGATCAAAGTCAATAACAGTTGGATACAATGTGGTCCTTTACCAGCCTCTCGAAGCAGGCACCAGTATAATTGTAGCAGTGTTAAGACATGATGGTACCACAGCCTGGATCGAGGTGTTGTATTTCAGCTTAATTTAATAAAGCTTGACTTTTGTTCTCCTATTTCTGCCTCCTGTGTGTGTCATATTTGGGTCCTCATCTTTGTTAACCAAACTCCATTGCAGGTTATGTTATAAAATGTTCCTCATTTAATATAAATGATTTCACCCAACCACACACCATCCGCTATTAATCAGAATGATAGTCCTATGACCTGGCTTACCCGATCAGCGGTCTGAGATCTATGCATCACATTACTCACACTGAGAAGCACCGCAGCACTCCTCCTCCTGTTGGAGCCTTTTGCTCATATACAGACAAATGGTGATGTTGTCATCATCTTATGATAACTAATCACTATCAAAGTCAAACTCCATGTAGAAGGACAGGACTGTCAGTAGCTGTGATAAGTAGCTTGTATCCATGGTGCCACCAGCTGATCAGTTAGAAATGACACTACGTCCAGAAGGAGGACTGATTCCTTTACTTTACCTTTAAAGTTATTACAAAATTTAATTTTCCACAGTATAACGCGATATTTTTTTTTTTGTGTCAGCAATACACTTCTGTAAGCTTCCAACATTGTCAACTCTTGAGTGCTCTAGAGTCATTTTTGGCCAACAGTGCAGGCATAAGTCAACAGTTTCAAGGATGTGTAACGTCTGAAGAACATGTGTTGTCAGCCCGGCTTTGCTAGGTGTCCCTCTTTGTTGGAAACATGTCCACACAGAAGCAAGTGCCTGGGAAATGTCAACAAAATACTCCACTTCCATGTCCTCACAGGGTCATGAAAGGTCAGCAGTAAACAGTAAATTTTGTTCAAACAGTTACCATCATTCCTTTCTCCTCACCAGGCATCAAGATGAGGGGAACTTTACAGAGAGTTGCAACACCATAATGGTTCAGACATGTTGCAGCAGTTAATGTGCCTGCAATGAATTTTCTGTGAGAAATATAGAGCAAATCCATTGGGGCAACATGTGAGTAGCTCTTGTGCAACAAAGCAGTCTTATAGTAGGACAATGAAATGTTTGCTTGATATACTGTTTGGATATCTGTAGAATACTATTTTCATAAGCCGCTGGAAAGAAATCTATAATAAGAACATTATCTACCCCTTTTTCCTGTCAGTGCCGACATAAGGGTAGAAACTGTATTATGTAGAAAGTAGTATGACTGTAGTATGAATGTATTTTGAAAAATGTCTAAGCAATGAGTTATTAGTTACATGAAGTGTGGTGTTGACAAAAAACATTCCAGTGCACACTGGACTGCAGAAATCAATCCTAGGTTATCGATAAGCCCTTAGATAAAGTGGCAGCAGACAACTGTCCTCTGAGAGTTTGAAGTGGTATTATGGTTGGTGCAGCTGCAAAGACAACTGGATTGTTTCTCTCAGTCACAAATGATAAAAACAAGACAAGATAAAAACAACACAAGACAAAACGTGAGTTTTTTCAGTCATTTAGTCTATAGTAGAAATGGATTGCCCTCCTACACTACTGTATAGTGATAGCAAGGTTTATAGGGAACCAATGTAAACTCCAATGGTATCATTATTCTATATCAAAAACTAGTGAATATGACAACTTTGCTAACATAGCCAAACATCAAGCGAACGCAACAACGCAAGACATATACCTCAGCATGCCAGCTAATATTTTTTACTGTTCAACAGCAACAAGTTCAGCTCAACATCTGTTGTGCCTTTTATTTAGTGAATGACAAAAATCTAGTCTGAGACACATCAATGACCTCTTCAGTCCTTTCACCCCTGTCATGATATCAGTAGAGGCTGCTGTGCCTGGTTCTGTTACTAACTCATCTGACTCTGGTTCTGGTGCACACTCCCTTCCCATGAAAACATCCTCCTGGCGGTCCAAAGCTGCTGTGATAGCGATGTAAACACTAACACTCCCCGCCAGTGATTCAGGTAGAGTCAACTTTGATAGCAGAGCTAACCTGCAGTTACACTACACAGCAGGTACAGGTTGCTTTCTGCTGGGTTTCCATTTATTGGTACCTGGTTGGAGTAAGATTTTCTAGCCATCACACACACACAGAGACACATACACACACTAAAACAAGCTTGCTAGCATATGAGGTGGAAGCAGGCAGTCTAACATTTTAGGATATGCCCTGACTACACCCCCTGGAACTTTCAACCAGATAAAATACTCACAATTTCACAGAATTTGATATACTGTATGTTAACGCAATAAAAGGCACACAGATTAATTCACAAACATCAGTAAAGATGCATTGTTTTGAATATAAAAAAAAAGAACCAGAAATAATAGAAAAGAGAAACAAAAGGAACACAAGAACCTAAGCTATCCCAGACACATAGCCAACACACACACACACACACACACACACACACATACTCACTTAAAATATATAAAGTACATTAACATACATTCAGTACATCCATGATCATCTTTTGTCTAATACCTTTTATTACATGTCAGCAACACAAGCCATAGAGAAGCGTGTGTTGTTCCATGTGATGCTCGACCTTACCAAAAATGTTAAAAAACGAACTGGAGTCACACTCCAAAACAATCAGAATTGTCTTGTTTTGTTCTTCCTTCATTCAGAACAGCAGTGTAAAAGCAGTATTATCCATCCATAAAGACCATGCAAAAATCACATGATCACTAATTGGTTGAAGATTGTTTCACCTGCTCACAATGAAGACAGAACTAATACTAAATAATACTAAATGTCATTTAAAATGTATGTTAAAGCTGCTTTAAGTCTTGTTTTCTAATTAAAATGAGTCTTCGGAATCTTCCAACAGTAATCAGTGTTACAGTGTCCCTCCTCCCCCTGCTCATGCAGTAGAGCAGTAGTAGATCCCTGCCCGCTTTATCCAATTAGGACAAAGAAGTCAGCAAAGAGCTAAATATCCAAAGGGATGAAGGAAGTGACCCACTCTTCTTCGGGACAGAGTTGACAATTCTAAATTTCACCAAGTTGCTCTGGCCATGTCAAACAATATGCAAACATGTTGGCCAAGTGGCTCATCAGAGCATCTCTCTATAATGAGACGGTCGTGTCTGCTTGGGGAACAGGCAGAGAGCAGGTTCCTCCTGTTTGAACAGGGCAAGCTTCAAATTCCAGTGTTCTAGGTGACCATGTATACTTAGAAACAGGCCAAGTGCTGAAGAATGTTTCAAGAAAAAAAAAAGAAAAAAGAAAGGAGTCATGCAAGTGTGGCAGACCAGGCCAGGTGCACTGTCTTAATGCAATCAAAATGAATGAGCTTTGTACACATCACAGCCCTTTTGAAATCTTTATCCTCCTCTAGTTAGCCCCTTTCAGGCTTGTAGTGCTCAAGTAGTAACTTTAGAATGATTATCTGTTGTTCCATCATCGTTGCAGTGATGTGGGGTTGAAGGCAAGAGCAAAACAAGAAGAAAGATGAAAGTACACAAGAACGCATTGAAACTTTTCTGCTCCTTGCGCTTTAGTGAACCTGTTTTTTTCTTTCGCCCAATGTTACTGTTGCTTCATTAAAAAAAACAGAGTACAGCTAACCAATGCTAACCTGATCACTCATCTGATAGGGAATTAGTAACAGCACATATTTCCCATCAAGGTGCTTGACATATTTTATTGAGTCTGCTGTTCCAAAATACAAATGTGACTGTTTGTTAGTCCTAATAACACTTGCGTCTCTGCAGAACCTGGTGTGTTTATATTAGTTATTCTCATGTTTTTAGTGATGCTTTATAATTGTAACCATGAGTGAAGTGGATGTTTACATTAGTTGATATCAGCACTACCTCATAGGTAAACTTTTGCCACCCTTCACATTCATTGGCTAGTGAAAGTCTAAGTGGATGTCTAAGGGGTAGTCACTGTTTAACACCTTTTTTTGGGAAGACACAAGAGTGTGTCTTCATCAGAATGCATTTCTGCAGGACAATTAGATAGATAGATAGATAGATAGATAGATAGATAGATAGATAGATAGATAGATAGATACTTTATTCATCCCGAGGCAAATTTTGGACATCCAGTAGCTTACACATAGACACACATACACACGTATTCACCCACATAACAAAAAAAAAAAACAGATCACTCACAGAAATATAATAGTAAAAGTAAAAAGAATGTGAAGAAGACAGTGAAGGGATATAATCAGTGCAAACTCTGCTTGTTGTTAAATATGGGTATGAAAATGACAAGAATAAGAGAATGTGGAAATAACAAGAATGTGCATAATATAAGATAATTTCTAGAACAAAAATAAGGACAATAGAACACAAAACGTTAAAATACAGAGATAGAAATTAAAAAAAATAAGTAAGTAAGTAAAATGTATTTATAAAAGCACATTTATAACAGTTCACACTGACCAAAGTGCTGTACATAGTGCATTCAATAGGTACAAATGAAAGTAAAAATAAAAATGTTAGATAAAAGATACATAAAACACAGACAACCACATATTAACAAAGATAGTAGAGTAGAGGTAAGATAGATTAATGGGGAGAAAAAGCCAGGGTGTACAGATGCCTTGATTTAAAGGCAGAAATGGAGGGGGCATCACGTATGTGTGGTGGCAGTTGGTTCCACAAGCGCAGAGCAGCTACTGCAAACGTCCGGTCACCTTTTTGTCTGGAGCGGGGGATGTGGAGAAGACCCATATTAGAGGATCTTAGGGACCTAGGGGCAGAGTGGGGGTGTAAAAGGTCTGAGATGTAAGATGGGGCCTGACCGTTGAGGGCTTTGAACACCATTAGAACTGTCTTGAAATGAAATAAAAATAAAACTAAGGAATTGTACCCACCAACAGGGGCAAATGTCAATGTACATAACATACGTACGTTAAGGCCACAGTCCAGATTGTGTAGGAGGGCTAATATAGCCTGTAAACCAGACAGTAGACACAGTGATGTGATGGTAGGGGCAGAAAGAGACTCATGCTGAAAAGTCCAGTTCTCTCCTCCCCTTTTGTGTGGCATTGAACAGCATGATTGCCCTTGGGACAAAGGATTTCTTCAGCCTGTCTGTAGTGCATGCCAATGACAGAAGTTTGTTACTGTGGATGCTGTTCTGTTTGTTGAAAGTGTTGTGTAGTGGGTGGTGGTCATTGTCCAGGATTTCCAGCATCCTGTTCAGTGTTCTCTTCTCTGCTGTTGATGTGATGCCCTCCAGCTCCATGCCAACAACAGAGCCAGCTTTCCTTAACAGCCTGTCCAGCCGCCCAGTGTCCCTCTTGTTAGTGCTGCCTGTCCAACACACAACAGCATAAAAGAGTACAATTGCAATGACAGACAGACTGTAAAACATCCTGAGGAGCTTGCTGCAGACATTGAAGGACCGCAGCCTCCTCATGAAGTAAAGCCTACTCTGCCCTTTCTTATAGAGTGCATCTGCATTGGCTGACCAGTCCAGTTTATTGTCCAAGTGTATTCCCAGGTATTTGTATGTGGTGACCACCTCCACCTTCTCTCCTTCAACAGAGACTGGCAGCAATGGTGGTTTTGTCCTCCTGTAATCCACAACCATTTCCTTTCAAGGAACCAAGTCTTCAGTTGCAGATGGTTGAGTCTGAACCATTGCACAAAGTCATCCACCAGGTTCCTGTAGTCATCCTCCTGCCCATTCCTGATACACCCCACAATTGCAGTGTCATCCGAAATCTTCTGCATGTGACATGATGCCATGCTGTAGCAGAAGTCAGACGTGTACAAGGTGAACAGAACTGGTGAGAGCACAGTTCTCTGTGGTGCGCCGGTGCTACTGACCACAGTGTCAGAGAAGCAGTCCTTCAGTCCGACACACTGTGGCCTCTCCGTCAAGTAGTCTGTGATCCAGCATACCAGGTGGGCATCCACACCCATCTGCAAGGGCTTGTCTCTCAGTGTGAGTGGATGGATGGTGTTAAAGGCACTGGAGAAGTCAAAGAACATGATTCTCAAAGCACCTTTCACCTTGTCCAGGTGAGAGTGCGCTCTGTGCAGTAGGTATGTGAGTGCATCCTCCACGTCCACCTTCTTCTGGTACGCAAACTGTAGTGGGTCGAGTGCATGTCGGACCTGGGGTCTGAGGAGCGAAAACAACAGTCATTCCATGGTTTTCATTATGTGAGCTGTTAGAGCAACTGGCCTGAAGTCATTTAGCTCCCTTGGATGTGGCTTCTTAGGGGCGGGGATGAGGCATGAAGTTTTTCATAGTGCTGGAACTTTTCCCTGTCGGAGGCTCAGGATAAATACGTGATGAAGAGGCTCCCCCAGTTCCACAGCACAGGCTTTGAGTAGTCTAGGAGACACCTTATCCGGCCCGGCCACTTTCCCAGTTCTTATTCTCCTCAACTCTGCTCTAACCTGGTCTGCCGTGATGATCAGAGGGAAGGGGGTCTCAGTGTCTTTGCTGCTCCCCCTGGGTGGGGGTGCATTCGCGGGTGGTGGCTGATTGGTGGTTGCTAGGTTGAGTGGAGCCACATTGTCTGTGGTCACATGGGGGAGGGGTGTGACAGCAGTGGACAGGTAGGGGTAGGTGGGCAGTCAAACCTGTTATAAAAGAGGTTGAGTTGATTAGCTTTCAGCTCATCTCCTTCCACTATGTTATTCCCCTTCTTGCAGCCTGTGATTGTTTTCATCCCATCCCAAACCTCCTTCAAGTTGTTTTCCTGCAGCTTCTCTCCACCTTTCGTCTGTACTCCTCCTTAGCCTTTTTCAGCTTGGCCTTGAGTTCCCTCTGTACGTGCCTCAGTTCTGCCTGGTCCCCCTCTTTAATAGTCCATGAGCCAGGGCCCCAAATTTGGGCCATCGGTATCATCTGGGGGGACAAAGTCTCATAGTGATTTTTGGCAAGGTATACACCCCTAGTACTAGAAAAATCACGATAGCAGTGCAGGGGTGGTAGCGAAATCACTTTTTTTCAGCTCATGAAGTTACTAACCCCCTAAGATAAATTGCGTTTTGAAATCTGGTGTATATCTGGTTTACGCTCATGGTAGGGATATTGTCAATATTCTATAATATGGTGCTTGGTATCGTTGGAAAGGGGACCTTTTAGGCTTTCATTTAAGCCCAGAACTGAATCTGTCTGACAAATACAGAGGTCACATGACTTCTTTAAACCAGAAATAACACACATTATCTCACAATTTCCGCCTAAACTGTATGCTTTCTTTTAACCCTGGGGCATGAAAGAACACCAGGGACACAAAACTCAACAACTTAATACTCAAGGCACTCTGATGATTCAGAAAATGTACAATATACCCATACTATTTATTTGTGAGAGCCTTAAATTAGACTTGTGCAGCCAGCACAGGTCTTCA
>OMLP01046082.1:2355-12406 GCA_900302685.1 Spondyliosoma cantharus
GTTCAGTATCTTGCTCAAGGACACTTCGACATGTAGCTCAGTCCCGCCCAGGTGAGCAAATTTGACTTATTTTTTCATAATTGATTTTACTGGCCACCCTTCGTGTCTGTACACATTATTAACCAATGAATGTATTCAAAGAGCTTGTCTCCAGCTGGCCTCTTGTCTGATGATACACGGGGGAGCATGAGTTCACAACAACTGCAGTTGTTGTCATTCGAGGTCTGTTGCATTTTTAATAACTATGAATTTTAATAAATCACTTTTTGGTTGCACACTAATCAATGAATATGTATAAAAAAATGCAAATTCATTTCGGTTTGATTTGCTTGTAGGTTTGTAGGCTACTACAGAGTCACACGTAAATTTAATACCATATATTGAAGATAGGAGGTTTCCACCCGACAGCAACGATATGCTCCAAACCACTACAAAACAGATAGACTACGGCTATAACTCACTGATAACTAAGACAAATAACGTTTATCAGTTCAACTCGTGAACTTACCCATCTGGCATACATGCCACCATAGCTCCAGGGTGCTTACGTTTCAGGTGCTCATGCATGGCTAAAGTGCTGCCATGAAATGGCAGCTGTGTTTGACAAAGTTTGAATGTCACATGTTTTGCAGTTTTATTTTCAAAATGTTCCCACACTTTGGCCGTTTTTGGTCTCGCTTTCCTGCTCTCCGCTATCATTAATATTCTTCTTCTGCTGCTGCTGCTGCTGCTTCTTCTTCTACGCCACACTGTGGTGCGCATTGTAGTAGCGGTACTAAAACGACTTGCTCTGGCTCAAATCTTTAAAAAAACATCTTAAAAATAATAATAATAATAATAACAATAATAAATATGACGCGTTGACGCAAAACTTTCGCGCCGCCAAATTTTTATTGTCGACGTAATCGATTACGTCGACGAATCGTTGCAGCCCGACAATGTAGTCTTAAATTGTCAAACCATCTGAATGAAAGCACCAGTCAATACAATAGTTAGCATACAATGTGTTCTGCCATACCTGATGAAAACAAATGGGTCACAGCATGTTAGGTATTGTATAAGTCCTTAAAGATTATACTGCATATATGTGTGCACAGGCTGGCACATTTTCACGGATGCTGCCACTCAGGATAACATCAATCTTGAGGAATATAAAGAAAAGCTGCCTTTTGGTCAGGTGACAATGAAGCATACCACACTGCCAGAGCAAGACTGAAAACTGGCCTCAAGGAGGCATAGAGGGGACATCAGCAGACACTGGAAAGACCTTCATCTCAACATGAACAGCATTAGAGATATGTGGCAGGCGATTAGAAATGTCACAGACTACAAACGCAGGAGCGGCCACTTCGTATGTGAGGCCACACGTTGCCGGATGAGCTGAACACATTTTTCTGCTCACTTTGATGTCCTCAACAAAGACTCAGCTGTAAAGTCTACTCTGTCTCCAGAAGACCTCCCACTGTCAGTATCTGTACAAGATGTGAGAAGAATACTGCTAGGAAGAAGGGTTAGGGTTACTTAAAAAGTGACAATCAGCTAGTCGATGTTATTACCAACTTTTGATGAGTGATGTATCACTCACACAGGAGAGTGTACCCTACTAAGTGAAGACAGCTACAATTGTCCCTGTACCTAGAAAGTCTGCAGTGTCTAATATAACAGGCTGTTTACATTTGGTATTAACATGCGTCCTGACTGACCTGATCACAAGTGGACAGTTTTAGGTATAGGTGTGAACATCCGAAGATGCATTTAGGATGCATTTGATATCAAATTACTCAGACCACATTCGGAGGTGGTCTGGGCCACATATGACCAAGCGGGCAAAATGGATTAAGTGCTGTCTGATTTTCCTTTGATTTCACTCTAATCCAAACTACATGTTTGTGCTCTCTTAACCTGCCAATCTTCAAAGCAGTTGTTTGTGAACAACTAACTTGTAAAACTAAGTCATCCAATTATTGAGTGACCAACTTTCGAAACTTTGCTATGGCAAATTCAAAATTCTATAATAAAATATTCTCGCATGATCCGCCTTCTTCCTACTACTTATAACATCCTTGCCTGCGACATACCTCCTACATAAGTAACGTTAGCCTAATGCCCACAATTCTCTGTCTCTGAATCGATGCAGAATCTTCTCAGCTGCATCACGATGTACTTATAATCAAGACATTTCCACACCTCTAGTTAAGTTGTTTTTCTTGTAGCTGGTTTGAAATTACAAACAGCCAGCTGAGGACTGATTCAGCTGATTTCAAGCCATAGTTTGCCTGCCAGTAAACACACTGACACTTTGGCTGTTGCAGCTGAAGTGTCACTGGGCTTGTTAGGTGAAGCAGATAAGGCTGGGTGGCGGAGCAGGGACAAGGCCAGCCTGTGGCAGTCCACCCTGTGGACAGCCGTCCAGTTTGCTCTACCTAACGAGCCCAGCTACACTCACGCAGCGAAAAGTAGCTCCGGAGTATGAGTGAGCCCGACAGGAGCAGCTGAAGACCAGGAATAGGGCTGAAGAAGTTGGTGTGAAGCGGTCTAAGTGTTGCTACAGTTCAAACACTACCTAATATGATTGTGCCCCTTGCACAATTCCACTGAAATGTTAAAAAGCACAGACAAAAGACCTGCTGTCATGTTGCTGTTGGTCCCCATCCTGTGAAGTTAAGGAGAGCTGTCTCTGTCGTGTGCCTCTGATGAAAACAAGGCTGGATTTTATTAAGCAAATTGTTTTCCTTCACAATTTCCTAAAGTTGCTTTCTGACAACCTCTCATATCGAAAACGTTGGTATTGATGTTGAACCATTGGGCAACATAACATTTAAGCTATTTAATCTGTTACTATCCTTTTCTGTTATTGAAATATATGTAGAAGACAACTACTAATATTTGATACTATTCATGATAATGTGCATGCATAAAAACTAAGAACTACCTGTAGAAATACGGTAAGGTAAAAAAACTTTAAGATGAAAAGTCACATATTGTATCTTATTGTGTCTGCCTCACGTTTTGTATCTAATCATGTCTAATAGACAGATTTGTAATCTTGGGTTATTAGTTTTGTATTGATTTCTGCAATATGGTTTATAACAGATCACAAATCAGTTTTTGTGCATCCGATTTTTTTCCACTCTTTCCTGAAGAGAATTAAGCATTAACTGTCTTACTGCCGAAGCTAACATTTTTCCTTTTGTCTCATATGATTTCATTTACCTACAGATGTTTCGAAAAAAAGCATCTTCCTCCTTGAGAATGCGAAGAATAACTGAAAGCACTAGATGTAATGATTTCTTTTCTTTACTCTTTAGAAAAAAGTGTGTAACTTTTCAGTGTTGTCATAAGAAAAACTTTCTGTGTTGTCAGAATGAACCCCCTCCCAAACAAAAAAATGTCTTTGCTTAATGGGTAACTTGGTATCTTAATTGATTTTAGGAGAAGAGGGGTGTGACTCCGGAGGAAATGATTCCCTTTGATTTGGACCACTCACACAACAAATACATCCCAGCTGGTTTCAACTTTGACAACACTGGATGTTCAACTGAAGACACTGCCTCTGTCTTTTATGTCCATTTACAATCACATTTCTTAGAATCAGCTGTGAATATTTCCATATTACTGGATTTTGTTTCCTTGCTAATTTGTATAGTCCTTTATTGAGCCACAGCGGGTGGGTTACAAATGTAATCACTTCATTGAAGGTAGTCTATGTACCCTGACTGAAAACATTTTTGTGACTAATGTGGTGTAGCAGCAAAAACTAATCAAGTTTTGCTGATGATAATAAAATAATGGCTTTAGCCTTGTTTCCACTGCATCGTATAGCCCTATTTGACTTGATTTTTCTCAGTTTGGTTTTCCACTGCAGATAGTACCTCCTCAATGTAGGCAGCAGTCTTAGCTGATCATCATTATGATGCTGCATTTCATCATATTCAGCGCGACACGTGTCAACAGAGCATGTTCTTGATTCTTGGTATGTAGAATCTGCTCATTTAGAACCTCTTCTGAGGTGATACCAATAAGAGTACGAGTTACATCATACTACCCACCATTTTTGCCAATGAAAAAGAAAAAAAGGATCATTCCAAGGGACTCGAGTCGGATTAAACCCTACCATGCAGTTGAAATGAGGCCTAAGCCTGTAAAAACTCAGATCAAGAGTTGACCGTCCCACTCACCTTTTTGCCAGATGGACCTTTTACATCAGCCATAATCATGAATACTGAATTGGAAATTAATCAGCAATAATGATCAGTGAATACATTTTCTCTTTATTTGAGAAACAAAAAGTTATGCTTGAATGGTTAAAGCTTTGCATTCATATATTCTGTCACATCATATAATGGGTAAAGTTTAAACTTTTGTCCATCAACCTAAACCATTTTGCACAGTAAGCATTTCACATTAGTCCAGTCCAGACCCACTGTAGCCATTGTTTAGTCAGCAAACCATGGCATTTTAGTAGAACATTGTTGTTTTCTGCTACTTGTGTGGGTACAAGACCATGGCCAAGTAAACAATACCTATTTCTGAAATCTGTTTTAAGTCATCACACAGCTGCCAGTCATCATTCTTTAATTCTTAAATTGTTAGCCTTGATGTTTGTATTTGTTTGTGATTTGGGTTGGAGGGTTCAAGATTTTTTCTGGTGGTTTGGCTCCTCATTTTTTTCACAAGTAGTTGGTAGATGGTGGGGAATGGTCCATCTCTGACCTTAATGCTTTGTGTCCTTCTCTCTTTTTTTCTCTCTTTTCTCTTTTTTTAATTTCTGGAATTACATTACTCTTTCTGTTTTTTCTATCACTGTAGCAGTATTCACATATGAACAACAGAGAATGTCCGGAGAACCAGGTCCAGACTTTGTTCTTCAGTCGCCCTTTCACACATGTAGCTCAAAAAAGGAAATTGTCTGTGTCAGACCTATTCTCAACTACTTGTCTGTTTGTCTTAGATGAGGGCTGGCCCCTAGTTTAGTGTGCAGAAGGAGGAGGACTAATTTGTAACAATGATGATTATAACGATTTTACATTGATGTCAGTACTACATGTGTCTGTATGCATATCAACCAAAGAGTGGAAAGCTATCTATAGCTATACATATTTGCATTCACTCATTCATTGTAATGTCTGGACAATTTCAGGGTAGCAGTGCGTGTGTGAAAGGCACATCTCTTGGATTGTTTCTCTTTCCATTTCTTCACATTCTTCTCCTTCTCTTTTGAATGAAACTCATCCCTTCTCAACACTGCTTCCTTTTCCTCTTTCTCCCACTCCACTTTCTTTTCCTCATCCTCCCAGGGACTATTGATCGGGGGCGGAGCTTGTCCTTCCATGAGGTGCGTTGCCAGCGTGAGGCAGAAATGAGGCCAGCAGCTGAGGAGTCGTCCAACAGCAGCAACAGCGTAGGAGGTGGCAGCAGCACTGTACTGCAGCGCCTCCTGCAGGAGCAGATAAACCGTAATTACGTGCTGCAACAGCAGCAACAACAGCAAGGAGGAGCAGGAGGGGGAGGTGGAGGAGGTTACTCCGGACAAGGACAGGGACAGGTAGGCCCCTCTGATGATCACTCCATGAGCCCCCACATTGCCCGTCAAGAGCCCCAAGGTCAGGAGCTTCAGGCTGACAATGGCCTGGAGAAGCTGGGCTCCACCAGAGTTGGAGGGGGCGGGAGCAGCGGAGGCGGAGGAGTTTTATTAACAGGAGGAGGAGCAGGAAGTAGCAGTGGAGGTGGGAGCGGCCAAGGGCAGTGCCCAAACCAAGAGGACCTCCCTACATACGAAGAGGCCAAAGTGCAATCACAATACTATCGTGGCCATGGTCCTCCTCCTCAGCCACAGCAGCAGAACAATCAGCCCCATCAGCCTTCTCTCCCCACCTCTATGGGCACTGCCTTTTATGTCACTGGGGTGACCAGTGCCAAGGTGCGCACTGAGGGCCGCCCCACGGTACAGCGAGCAAGTGGAGCGGGAAAGGTGCACCAGGATGATGGACTGAAGGATCTAAAGCAAGGACATGTTCGGTCTCTAAGCGAACGACTTATGCAGCTCTCCCTGGCCACCAGCGGTGTGAAAGCCCATGCTCCTGTTACTAGCTCTCCACTGTCTCCCCTGCTGCCCCCACCAGGGCCACCGGGCGACTACTACAAGCCCCAGCATCGTGGGCCGCCTCCAGATTATCCTTTCAAAGGAATGGTCTCGCCCACAAAGCAGCAGGAACCTGGAGGCCATTTTTACCAGGAGCAGAGAGGAAGAGAACACTCAAGGGAGGTACCTCATGTCCGATACCAGCCTCCACCTGAGTATGGCTCGTTCAGGTAAGGAATACACACACACACAAATGTTAAATGAGACTTGAACTTGAATAAACTGTGAAATGGTAAGTGCAAATGAAACGTCTGAGCTGAAAAACTTGCTTTTGCTCTTTATATCAACACCAACAGAGAGGGAGTTTTGTATGAGACAATGACGTATACGGTGATGCTCCACGGTTGGCATCTATTCACATCCCCTCTTTATATCCAGCATATTGCCTATTTACCCCCTGCAGCTGTTCAAATGATTCTGATTCTCAATTTATTTACACATTTATTTTTGTGCTATAAAAATTATCAAAACATTGTTTGATCCTTGATTTTGTTGGGAAAGGCTCCTGTTTTGCGCTGTAAGTGCTGTTTTCTTTAGCAGTATTTGGTGGGACCTGCCCCGGTTGATCACAATATCATTAGCCCTGTCAATCATTTGGGGGAAAAAACAGTGAAAAGGTCTTCTGAAAATGTGACCTAATCTGCTAGATCACAAATATACGTACAGTAATACTTTTATTTGTCTCTTGGCCATTTTCACCTCAGTTAGGTGTTTTTGATAGTCATCCACAAGCTTCTGGTAAACCTCTGGCTGAATTTTTAACCACTCCTCTTGACAGAATCAGTGAAGTTCAACTAAACTTGTTAGCTTCCTGAAACAGTCTTGTTTGTCAGCACAGTTGGCATGTTCTCTTTGGGGTTCAAGTCAGGACTTTGGAAAGGCCGTTCCAAAACCTCAATTCTAGCCTGATTTAGCCATTCCTTTACCATTTCTGATGTGTGTTTGGAATCACTGTCCTGTTGGAACACCCACCTGCACCCAAGACCCAATCTTCTGACTAATTTTAGGTTTTCCTGAAGAACTAGGTTTCTGACTCAGACATATTATGCAACTGCATTTGCAGTATTAATAGAAACTGGAGAAAAAGACACACATTACAAGGAGCGAGGAGCTGATAGAAAAACACTAAAGAATAACATGCTTGAACTCATAAGTAACAACACTCTCCAGCAGTTAATGGCACCACAATTTTAACGACAGGGAAATAAGCCTCATTAAAACCACATTAATTTGTGGACAGGATGGCTGTAAATGTTTTCATACTATTCTGGGTCTTCAAGCTCACTAACAATTTGTTGATCCATAGAAATTACTTGCAGTCCGGTCCGTATGCTGAGACCACTAGTCTAGCGCTCTATTTTGCATTTGTTCATAATTAATGCCATTTTTTCATTGCATATGAATTTCAAATGACAACATAAGCCTAAAGATCATACAGCACTGTGTGCGGATACCACTTGACACAAACCACCCTCCAAAACACTGTGGCGGACCAAGTACACCCCCATGGCAACGGTACTCCCTGATGAGGGGACAATGTGCCCTACCACCCTTCAAAAACTGCTCAGGAGTGGCCGAAGGGCTGAAGGCATTGACTTGGCCTACAAATTGCCTAATGACGTCCAATGGATGCTCGACTGTATTGGGAATACAGTCAAGCATCCATTGGTCCGATCCATGGAGGCCTACCCTTGCTAGCTACAGAAATCAAAGGATCGGCCAGACACAACAGGACAACCCTCAGAGGTCCTGTTTCCATGCCTTGATGGGTCAAAGCCAAGTCAGATCCAAGGTGGGGCCTCCTTCGTTTGGACGTTGGGACACCTCATGAATGCTCGATTGGATAGGGATCTGGGAGTTGGGAGCCCAGGTAGATGCTATGAGGTCTTTGTAATGATCCTCCTGTCATTTCTGAGCAGTTTTTGTGGTGTGGCAGGGAGCATTGTCCTATTTGATGAGGCCACTGTCATTAGGGTGCACTGATGCCATTTGGGCAGGGTACCTCGTCTGCAATTGTGTAGGGGTAGGTGGTGTATGTCCACATGAATGCCAGGACAATAGGTTTCTCCGGAAGAACATTTGACTGTAATGAGGTGATCATTGTTATTTACTTCAAATGCCAGTGGTTTTAATTTTATGGCTAATTGGCGGATGTTTCTGTAAACGCTGAAACATCAAACTGAAAATGAAATCTCACCTCTGCCTTGAATGGTAAGCACTTGTTAATTTTACTGACATGTCAGAATACCAAACCAATGTGTGTGATTTGCAATGAATGCTTTAGGGTAATTAAATAATATAACATTCAGGGCACCTCATTGAGAAACACCAAACCCTTAGAAACACTTTACAGAGTGCAGAGATTGATTGCATCTTAAGATTTCATTTGTGTTTGTTGAAAATGTGTCATTACCAAATGACTAAAACAAAGCCTTTACATACGTAGGCTGCTGGTTATGTTTGGCCCAGCTACATTTCCTGGTTTTGAAATCTGGCTCAAATACATTTTGAATTGAATAGAACTGCTTTTTAGAGTCTGGCCATGTGTTCACATGTCCCTGCAGCACCTACAGCTAGGGATGTCCGAAGCCGATCTGCAGGATCGGAATCGGGGTGATATGGGCATTTTTCCATTGACCGAGATCAGGAATTTTGAACGTGGACCCAAGGCCGATTTCTTTTTTTACGTCAGAGCACAATTTGTAGCAGAACTCAGACGCGCATGTAGCGTTACTCTGGCAAAACTGTGGATAAAATGTCAGCAATGTGGAAATAACTTAAATTAGAAAAAGAAAGCAGTCAAACAGCGACGTGTAACATCTGCAATCTGCAATACGCAGTTTCGCGAGGGGGTAACAAAAGAGCTGCATTTGATAATACTAATTTGGTACGATAAAATATTACAGAGAAGGTCATTAAATTAATCGCTCTGGATAACCAGCTCATCTCTTTGATAGAGGATCAGGATTTTCTTTGTCACCTGGAGCTTTTGAATCCCTGGTATGTCCTATCATCTTGGCATTACATTACATTGATTCCACTTTCGAGTTACAACGTGCTGGTGTGTGCACAAGTTTCGTGGGTCTCATACAGCAGAGCAGATTATTTTCGTTACAGCTCCAGATATACAAACAATATATATTATACAAGCAACATCTATTAAGAACAAATATAAATATATATATATAACTATGCATATATAAAAGGTCAACTGTGCAGTTTAATTATGTGCAGAAAGGGCAAAAAGAAAAAGATTGTCCGCGTTTGAGTCAGGTTACAGAAGGGGGGTGTCTGACTATCTTAGGGAGGCGTTATAGAGTTTAATGGCCACAGGCAGGAATGATTTCCTGTGGCGCTCAGTGGTGCATCTGGGTGAGAGGAGTCTTCCGCTGAATGTGCTCCTCTGCTGGGCCAGTGTGTCATAGACACACTTAGTCCCACTTATTGTTAAAGTACACCCCCAGGTACTTGTATTCCTCAACAGTGTCCACAGGGACCCCCTGGATGGAAACAGGGGTCACTGGTGTTTTCGCCCTCCTCAGATCCACTATGAGCTCCTTTGTCTTTGTCATGTTGAGCCGCAGATGATTCAGTTCACTCCAACTGACAAAGTTGCCCACAACAGTCCTGTATTCATTCTCATCACCCTTTTCAATGCAGCCAACTATTGCTGAGTCATCAGAAAACTTCTGAAGGTGGCAGGATTCAGTGCAATAGTTGAAGTCTGAGGTGAAGAGGGTGAAGAGGAAGGGAGAGAGGGCAGTCCCCTGTGTGGCCCCAGTGTTGCTGACCACCCTGTCAGACATACAGTTCTGTAGGCGTACGTACTGTGGTCTGCCCATCAGGTAATCAACAATCCAGGACACGATGGGGGCCTCCACCTGCATCGCAGCCATCTTCTCACCCAGT
>OMLP01046083.1:10639-29646 GCA_900302685.1 Spondyliosoma cantharus
GAGCGTGGAACCCCTCGCTGAGCACTCAGAGCTCTCATCACGGCAGGGGTTTTGAAGAGGTGGGCTCTTCCACTCCTCCTCCTCCTCCATGTATCCCTCCATCCTTCCCTCTATCATCGAAACACGTCGAGAGGTGACCCCTTGAGAATGTTGTAGTTAGGCTCGGGCGAACACTGAGCACATTTACTCGAGCACTGTATGAAAATATAAATTTCAAGTTTATCCTCTTCGCTTGAGTTTTTCCATATTTGACTTTATACTTCTACTCCACTACATTTGTCTGACAGTTTTAGTTCCCAGTTATAGCAACACCACAAACATATGATGATCTTAAAGAATATGATGCAGAGCTGAAAATTAAACTACCCAACAGTATATAAAGGAGTCAAAATTAGCTCAACCATAAACCTTTACTGCAGTAAAATGCAACATACGCATTAATGCAGTAGTAATAATTATCCAGAATCAACATATAGCTTATACCTTTTAAGTAAATGTTGCTGATCCAATGTCCTACTAGTATTCTTTGTATGTGTCACTGCAAACAAGTTTTGAAATAAAGGGATATTTTGTTCATTAAACTACAGCAGAGTCGGTACTGTTTTTCAAGAATATAATTTAATATTCTGAAAATTACGTAATGTCTCAAAAAATGTGAGGTGATATTGTCCTTTTCACATAAATTCACATAAACAAAAAACGATATTTAAAAAAGTCTTTAAGTGCATATTAAAGGATTTATTATTATTAACAATATATTCTCCTGTAGCTGCAAAGAATAGTTAACTGCGACTAAATGCATAATAAAGTATATCATAATCCAAAATAAAGCGTTTTTATTGCTATTATAAGAAACATCTAAGGTATTTAAGCATCTGTAAGCATCAATTGAGGGTGTAAACTCCCAATTGCTTATAAATGTCTTTTTTTTCCCCAAAAAAAATATTGCCTCAATCTAAAAAAAGAAACTCTAATACATGAATAGTTTTCATCAGGTTGTGTGCAGAATTTTTCCATTGTATTGTTTATTAATTTTTGCATTGCTACCAGTAACTAAACACTGAACTGTCTCCTGTAGCCGAAGGTGGTGACAGACACAGATGAGACGGAGCTCGCCCGACAGCTGGAGAGGCTAGAGCGGGAGAACGCAGAGGTGGACGGAGACGATGACGCCGAGGAGATGGAGGCCAAAGCGGAGGACTAGAGCCGGTCCTCAAAGGAAGGAAGGAAGGCTGGTGGGGAAAAAACATCGAAGAAGACATATGGACTGACCTGGTCACAGTCAGTCAGTCCAGCAGATGTTAACTTTCACATTGCAAACATTAACTGCCGTTAATAGTTCATTGGCAAGCGTCCCAGTTCGTTCATTAGCAAGGTTTATTTCAGGAGACGCCATCAGCCGTCTTCTTATCCAGACATGGACACATGGAGAGTTAAATTACAATTACACATCAGCATAGTTTCTATTTTTAAGTACATCGATTTGATTAAACAATAATCCTAAAAAAAACACAACAGTTTACAAGCAGTGGCCTTCACTTACCTCTTGCTTTAAGAGCAGAGTGTCTTCAGTATCAATGGCGCTTCATCTCTGGCTGGTCACTGGATGTGATTGATTGAAGGGGAAGCGCATCAGCTCGTCTGTCTCGACACCGGTGACTTTATGTGCTGTTTTCTCTTCCAGTTTGAGGGTTTTTACTGGCAAGACCTGCTCTTGTTTAGCTCACATGGCATCAATAAAGTTCTGGAAGTTTTGATCTCAATGCGTGTTTGTCAGCTGCTATGATAGATCTGATCATATCTTTTTTTTTTTTTAAAAACACTAAACATGAGGTTGTCCCACTACAAAACTCAAGGAATATAAAAGATTTAATTCAACTCATGTCTGTAATTTTCTTATCACAAAATTAAGCTATGATTTTGTTTATGTATCTGATCATGACTATCTCTAGATCACCAGTGGCTGTAAAAAAAAATTAGCAAGCACATAGTCATCTCTTGTCAAGTTTATGACAAAGGACATGTTCACCCCAAAATGTAGATTATCTGGTCACCCTCTTGCTGATTAGTGGAATGAGGTTTTGTAATCCACAAAACAGTTCTGGGGCTTCACAGCAAAACGGCGTCCTTTCGAATACATTTTGGATCTCAGGGCTTCCAAAGATTATCATGCCGAGCGATCTGTATGGAGCACCTTTCATTTTTTTAAAACAGGTCCTCGTCTACCTCAATTGTTAAGAAGAATGCTGGAGAGGTGTTTTAATATGAAGCTCCAGAAATGTTTTGTGAGCTACCAAACCTTACCTGATGTTCCATCAGCATGAGGGTAAGAACATTTTCTAAATCTTTAAAGAAGTATTTGACATTTAGTCAAAATCTTTTGTCATCGGAACTTGACGCTTCACAAGTTGTGAAAGAAGCCAGTAGTGTATGGTGAGAAAATACATTTTCTGATTCACAAACAGTTATAAAAATCAATTTTATTCAAATGTTCACCAATACAAAAACAAATGGAGAGCCTCGTCACAACCTCAAATCAGTTTTTCCCGTTTTTAGCTCATTTTCCTATAGTGGTTACGACGCGTGTGCTTTCACAGCTGCAGGGATGTCACCACCCAAGAAATCCTGTGGTCGAGACATTTCAAATGACAACAAGGTGCCTTTAGAGACGGTCTGAAGATGAGAACATGCCAACACGTTCATCAGGAATGTAAATGAGGAAAATGTGGTCAGCAGAAATAAACTGGAGTTTTGTTCAAAACCCTGAATAAATAACCCTGTAAAACGCAAACTCTAAAGTCTGAGTCCTCTTGACCTACATTCAACTGCAAGCAAGAGTTCACACCTTTAGAGACTTCGAAGAAAAGTTCAAGAAGTCAGTAAAGTGATCCTGAAGATGATTCTTCCCACAATGTGTGTGTTGGCATGTAAACCGATGAAAGTATAGGACCAAGAGACCTTCTCTGGCAACACAACAATGGTCCTGGGTGTCTGTCAGCAGTTTTCTCTGAATTTTTTTCACCAGTCAAATAATGACATACTGTATATACACAAAAGCACACCGACACAGTCAGCATCTGCAAACAGAGGGGAGGCAGATGTAGCCTGAGTATGTTGAGGAGGAATTAATTGGGGTGACGTAACTGCGCTACACTATTATACATGTATGAAAGAAACAAAAAAAAAAAACTGTTTATCTTCATTCAGTGGTTATTTTGCTGCTTATTTCACCAGTCCGATCTTCTTTGCTTCAGTTTCATAAATGAGTAGCCTCCACATCTTTACGATGAAGACTTCAGCTTCTTCATCAAGGACCTAAAGCAGGAGCAAATGGAAAATGTACTCAGTTACACATGGTAGTGAGAAAGTAAAGTCTAAAAATGCCCAAATAAAGAAAGAAAGAGTAAATCTGTTGGATAGAGAATATTTTAGAAAACATCAGTTTTCTTAACTCTGATACAGGCTACAAACCTGTACAAAGTATACAAACCATTCATTACACATTGATCTGAAGTTGTCAGAAATATTGATATACAGATACATAGATTCTGAATATTTCAGTAAATTTGTTTCATTATTTACTGCAGTGTCGACAGTGAGTTGATGCACATTTTCTTTGAAGACGTTTCTAGAACAAACTTAAGTTTTAATGTCTACTTTCTGCTGTGCTTCTTGCTACTAGGCTCACCTTTTTACATTTATCTTTTGATAAAAATCTAAGACTTCTTGTCCTCAATGCTGTGTCAAAATTACCCCATGGTATTGAAGATCAACAGATTTGAAGGTATTATATCAAAGTTACTGTCCGTTAAGAAAACCTAAAGATATTCAGTTCACTATTAAATGACAAAGAATGGCTACAAATTCTCAAATTGAAGATGCTGTGACCAGCAACTGTTGGTGCTTTAAAAATTCTAGCCTTTTATTTTTCTGTCAAGCAACTAATCAATGAAGTAGCCAACATTTCAGCTCTATTTTCATGTATGCTTAGTGAGGTAGTGAGGAATATGGTCCTGATTTGTGATTATCTGCAAAGGTGGACGAAGGTAGGTCTCTATCGAGCGACTAAATGGGTTAAAGACATGAATTCATATCTATAAAAGATGAATGAGCTCTGTGTTAATGTGATGATGATCAGCAGGTCAGACACATAATGGCATGTATGAAGTTATCATACAGCCATTGTTATTTCTCACATATTAAACTACGATGCATGCTATATTCTGACATGGAATTAGATGGTTATCTCCACAAACATAAAACTTTTCACTATTAAATTATGACTAAATTAAAATGGATAAAATGTGAAAATTACCTAACGTTAACAGTCAACATGCACATGACATAAAAGCAGAAAACAGTATGAGGCTTTTTTTTTTTCATCTGTTCCATTACTCACCATGGCAACATCATCCAGGATACTCTGTGGCATACTGTGAGCCATCACCTGGGAGAGATAAAAACATCACAATTATTTCATGTTTCACTTCTCCAACGGGTCTGAATGAAGTCAATGTACTGACAACCACATGATCAATACCTTGGAGCAGACGAAGTCCACTAACGTTGGCTCTTCCTCTCCAATATACTCAATAATCTTCTTATTGATCCAGGGCCGGACACGACGTTCCATTAATGTCTAAAAAGGAAGAGGTGAAGACACAGGCTTTGTGTTACCAGACGTATAAACATCTGCCAACAGTACTATATACATGAGGAAAATCAAGAGGCAGAAGTTAATTAATATAATTATGATTATTCTAATAATTAAAAAGGTCATCTTCTTAGTTAACTTGTCTCCTTAAAAGCAGGTTAAAACAACAAGTGAAATTAAATACAAGACATTTTCCTTCTGTCCTCACCGTGTCAACCATAGACCAATCCAGCGGGTAGGAGAACAGCTCAGGCTTCGCTGTGGGAATCTTTTCTATCAGACTCTTGATGTGTTTACGTTTCTCCTCGGTGTTGGCCCCCTTTATGCTGGACAGTCCGGCTCCATCCACCCCGAGGCTCTTGTCGTCGTCGTAATCCAGGGGCACGAGCTTCCTTTTGCGGGGCTGTTCGTCGGCCTCCTCGTCGTCGAACTTGTCGAAGACGCTGTCCACCGGCAGCTTCTTCCTCTTCACTGCGTTGGGTTGACTGGGGCTTCCTGTGGCACCTGTGGAGACAACAAGGAGCTTCTTGAATACAGTTTTCAATGAATTCATGCAGCTAGAATGTACTTGTTAGCTACTGACACTAAAACCAATCAAAACTGTTCAATTTCCTTTATAATGTATGCAAAATCGCATTCAAAGTAAGGAAAAACTATTAATGTAGGAAAACGAAGTGCAATGGTAAAGTTTGATGATTGTCATGTTCCAGCAGCTTTTTATGTCCAGACTGAAGGGCCACCCATACCAAGAACTTAAACTGTAACGAAAACTATCATGATAATGATGTGACACTGATGAATGATAACAAGCTGTAAATAACGGTGCCAAGCATGCGTTGCGTACCCAAGCTGTGTTGGCTGCTAAGGAAAATGGGTATTGAGGACCTGTAGATGTTGTATTTTACACAGATAAACAACAAGAAAGCCAGAAGAATATGGGTTTACTAAATTCTTCAAAGATGAGAGGAGTCTGGTGCAAGAGTTGTACAACTTGCATACCTTTTAAGAGATCAAAATTTAAGTGTTACGTATTTATTTAATTTACTCATTCGACATTTTGTCTCATTTAATTCATTCACCCACTTATTAAATATAATATAATATAATATACTATGCCCTCTGTCACTCCATACAGTTTCATACCCTACAAATCTTCTCCTTGTTTGTCTCTTTGCTGT
Organism: Spondyliosoma cantharus; assembly: GCA_900302685.1. Lineage (NCBI taxonomy): Eukaryota > Metazoa > Chordata > Actinopteri > Spariformes > Sparidae > Spondyliosoma > Spondyliosoma cantharus. The sequence continues at coordinate 16,472 of OMLP01046083.1, forward strand.
TTCTTTGTTATTAGTTCCTCCGTCTTGTCTTGTGTCATGTTATATATATGCATGTTCACATTCGTCACCTGTACTGCACCTAAAAAATACATAAATAAAAAATAAAATAAAAAAAGATTTAAGTGCGACGCCCTGATTGGCTGTCAGTGCTTTTGTTCTTGTAATCATTCTCAGTGTGGACGTCTCTTAAATTTCAATATCTACTGAAAATGGGGCTCTGCTTCCTACATACAGGTGAATGGATCAATCAGTCTCAAGTCAGTTTTTTTTTGTCAGTTTTTCGAGTTGAATGAAAGTATGTGTGATAAGAGAAAAGAACTGCGGTGTGAGGTGGGTGGTTGTTAAAATGACACAAATCCATTTAAGAGACATTTAGGAGTGCAAGCTGTGAATTCTGGCTTGTCAGCAGAGAAATCTGTACTGCCTCTCTGAAGGGAGGATTTCTCCCTTTGTTGTTATTTTAACATCGAGGAAGAAGCTCTTCTTCATTTACCTCCACAAATACATTTAGAGCAGAATGACTGCATGTCTTTAAAAGAAAAATCTGGCTATATTTATGAAGTTTAACTTCATATTTTCATTTAGCAGTGAAGCTCTTGGCTGTGTCAGAATACTACTGCTGGATGCAAAGTAGACGCTGACATGATGATAAAAGTCCTTTCAACTGCTAATTATATCATTATCAATTAATGCACCAGTTATTTTCTCAATTAAAATAAGTAAATGTTTAATTGATGACCAAACTGTTACCAATTAAATGTGTGACTATTGATTAATTGACTAATATTATTAGGTCTCTCTCTGAGAGCCTAACATGTGTCCATGCTGCAAAGCACATTTCTTGTACGGCTGCAACTAAGGATTATTTTCACTGCTTTTAATTTTTTCAATTACTTTGGTCCATAAAAGAAAACGGAGAAAAAAACGTCAGTTTTTACCAAACCCCAAGATGTAAAAAATTGTGAATACAAGATATTCAGTTTCCTGTCAAAGAAAATATTCATATTTAAGAAGCTGGAATTAGAGAATTTGTATTTTTTCTGAAAAAAAAATAAAAATACTTTTTATTTATGAAAATAGTTTGCAATTAACAACTCAAAAACTAGAGACTTACCCAGTTTGAGACTGAGGCCAATCTTGGGCCGGTGTTCCTCCTGCGGCAGAGCCTCAGGCGGTGAGTTTTCATGGGGGATGATGATGCCGCAGGGTGACTCGTCTCCCGGCGTGTTAGGGGACACGTTACCACTGGCCGACGACACTGAGGGTGCTGCTGTGATGGGTCGCATCGTAGGCTTCAAGCACGGCTTCACGTCTGGGTTGTCTTCGTCATTGTCATAATCATCTTCCTCACCCTCTTCCACCTCGTCGTCTGAGTGGGCTGGCCGTGTGCGGGCCTCTACTCTCTCCTGGTCGTGTCGGCGGTCCCGGTGGTCTCGGGAACCCCTGTGGCGTTCGCGCTCCTCCTCAGGCTCCGGCTCTTGGATGATGGGAGGTCGTCTCAGACGCTCCTCCTCTTCCTCCTCCATCTGGACCAATAAGAGGCAGAAAGTAGAAGATGCATAAGATTAACAACCAATCACAGTGTTTTACAAAAAAAGAAGGTCAACAGACAATGAAATCTGAACACCACAGATGTGCAGAAATGCAGAAAGACTCGGATGATAAAGTGACCTTCACAGAGACAACACAAAGCATGCTCACTCACTACAGATACACAGCCAGACACACACGCATTATTATTGCAGACAAGCGTACCCTGCGTAGCTCTGCGTCTGGGTTTGGATGTCCCTCGTCTAGCAGCCTCTGTCTGATCTCCTCCAGCTCCTCCTTCTCTCTCTTCCTGTCACGCTCGTCCGCCTCCATCTCCTTCTCTCGGTCTCTGAGACGCTTCTGCAGCGCACTGCCCCTAGGGGTCACACCAAAAATAACAGCCTTCAGAACAATGGCCACAGCAGCAGTAATGCATCTGCTGCTACAGATCTGGGTCACAAAGCATCTGCTGCGTCTTTATTTTCACTATGTTTTACATGTTCAGTCTTTCCATGTTTATCTAGAATTCACAACATTGCTGACACGGAGTTCAAGGGATGTCAAAAGCAGCACACATCTGTAAATTCAAGCTATTTAAAGGCTACACATCAGATGCGAAAGTTATTTTCACAGGCATATTTGTGCATTTATGGCATATATATTTTATGTAGTTGGCCTAAGAAAAGAGCACTGTGGCATGTTATGTTTATGTTTGTTACCTGTAGTACTTGGGGTCATCTCTGTCATCATCATAGTCTTCAAGAAATTCCTTCAGTCGTTTGCCTTCTTTCATCTGAAGATACACAAGACCCCATTCAAATCTCATAATCAATCTACGTACGTCTGCTTACACATTTTAATGTATGACTAATTAAATTTAATCACAAATACAAAGACAAGACACACATGAAAGGCTCCATCTTGGCAGCATGAAAACAGTCTGCACATTTTATAAAGCAGGCAGTGAATCTAATAAACCAAGGTCTAACTTGTAACCAAGTGTTCAAATATTTTCTGTAGTGGTATTTAAAGTTATTCATGAAGTTTGTAGGTTTAAGATAAGACTAGGTAATCTTTGACAAGAGGACAATGTGTAAACCAAGTGTTAAAAGCCAAGTCGACCTCCACAAACATCAGTGGCCTTTTAATGTACTCTCACCATTTCCCGACGCCGCTCATCTTCTCTCTCAGAGTCCTTGGCGTAATCCCGTGCCTTCTTCCTCTCCCTGAGCTCCCAGTTTTTTAGTCGCTGTAGTCAAAACAGTATCAGGTAAGCCACGATAATACATGGTCATGTTGCATCCTGAGTTATTTATCCTGAGTGCATGAAAATGATCAACTGAGTGGTACAGCAGGTAACTCCGACAGCGTTAGACACATTTATTTTAAAATAAGTTGGGTTTTTTGCAGAGATCCTTTACTGATCTGTTTGGAAAGAGGGTTAATCTTGGGGTAATAACTGAACTGAACAGAACTGATACCATTACCAGCTATCCTTTAATGAAAATTTTTTTGAGAATGTATATAACAGTTGTTAGGGCACAATGATCATTGCAAATGCAAATGTGATAGTCTAACAATGGCACAGCCACAGCTAATTATATCAAATTACCTTAAAATCTAATTCAAATCAAATCGTGGATGTGGAGAATGGTGACACCCTGTAACACTGCCTCTACTAATAGTAGCAACACTGACACTTTACTCATGAATCAACATTTTGCACCAAAGAAATTGCATAAAAGCCATTTTCACTTCTATAAAATGGTGGGATTGTTGGCAGGAAGTAATGTACATGTTGTACTAAAAATGTTTGTCTGCACTATATGATGGGCAAGTTTCACACTCAAGAGTTCAAGCACTCACAGTGGCAGAGGGTAAACATAATGCACTGATAACAAGTGATTTTAGACACAGCGCAGCCTTCCCTACCTCCTGATAGGCTGCCTCTTTGTCTCTTAGTTTCCTCTCCAGCTTCCTGCGTTCATATGCCTCCTCTTCATCCTCTTGATCACGTTTTTTTTCTCTGTCTCGGTCTCGACTCATCTCCCTGCAAAAACAATGGTAATATTAGGCTTGAATTCAAATTGGAACACATAAGCAAGTGTTAACTTGACTGAAAGGTTTCAATAAAGCAGGGTCTAGATGTCCCCACAAGGTTTTATGAGCCATTTCAGTCCTCTATACACCACACTTGTGGGTTCATTTTGTTATTATAACAATCAGTGATCCTAAAACACTGGCCTCAAAATTATGAAAGTAGCAGCCAAAGCTTGCATTTTGCTGCAGATGCTGGAAAGAAGTTGATGACATCCTAGTGCTAGGATTCACTTGGCATTCATCGCAATCTGACTTGCGTCAAAACTAGTGTTGTACAGTCTGACACAAGACTGCAGCCAAGGTATTATTAGACCCCATCTCACACAGTGTGGCATGTACTGAATCTGCAACATTGTTATTAACGTATAGGACCCTTTAAACTAAATCAGGCTGGCTGATGACTGTGTGCTTATAGTTTTGGACTTACTTCCGACATTTCATCAGTTTCAGTTGATATAAATCACTTAAAACTGAAGATTTTCTGTTGATTGAAATCTGTGACATGAGGTTTTTTCTTCACCTGGATCGACTGCGCTCGGTGCTCCTGTCGCGGCTCCTGTCCCTCTCCCAGTCTCGCTCTCGCTCCCTGTCTCTGGTCCTGCGGTCACGGTCTTTGTCTCTGTCCCTCTCCCGTTCTCGCTCCCGTTCTCGCTCCCTTTCTCTCTCCCGTTCTTTCTCCCTCTCGCGGTCCCGCCGCTCTCTTTCCCGCTCTCGCTCTTTTTCCCGCTCCCTCCGTTCCCGTTCAAACTCCAGCCGCTCCTTCTCCCTCTTGTCCTTCTCTTCTTCGAGTTTCTGCAGAGCAAAACACACATCGGTTCAGCTGACGCCACATGAGATCCGGTGAGTCTTTGCAGTCAATTTGCTACTGTGCACAGATCAAGTGGTTTCCAGATTTTTTTTAAAAGGGGTTTCATACAGGAACAAGCCCTACACTAATGAGTGCAAAGCTTGTAAGAGAAGCTGGAATTCTAACTGGGAAACCTGAAAGGATCAAAAGGCCCTCCCTCATAGAGAGACAGCTTCATCTTTGATCTAAAGCAAATCATTGTACTTCAAACGTAGTATAAAATATAAACTACACTTTAGCAAGAATGCAACTGGAAACCACTTTAATGGTCAATAAGATCTGTGGAACAAGTTCAACTTGAGGCATTCATTACGAGAAAAAGGCGCTGCAAAAGACAAAGCTTTTTCTCTCCTTAAGAGTCCTCCTCTCAGAACAAGGAAAACAAAAACAGAAAACAGGCGTCAGTCTTTTGGTGAACTAGTTGTTTGTGACTTACAGGTGTTGAACTATGGACTCAGCCCTTCGCTGCCCCTACAAGCCTTTTAAGTTAGGCCTGGGAGGAAAGCAGGTCACACGGTATACAAGGGAAAAACGTTATGGGATTCTGTCTTGCTTAAGCATCATCATAATCATCATCATCAAAACAACAACCTTGAGTAGCATGGCATTCGGTATATTGCTAAATCAAGAAATGAACATAATGAACATCAGTTACATTTGTGCACAGATAAATGAAATTGTAGAAACGGTCTTACCCCTGCAGAAGTCTTCAGTAGCTCTTCACGACTCATTACAAAGACACACATATACACGCATCCCAATTCTGACTTTGTGGGCATTACACACAAGGCTTTTGGTGTGATGTGGCAACATTTATAGTCAGAACAAAATCTGACACAAAACGTGTGAGAACGCAATACAATAAAAAAAAGCTTGGAGCACTAATTTCCATTACCTTTAAGACACTTCTGTTGTAACATAGGGTGATGTGCAGAAGTAAAATTAGCTACTTTCATATATAAATTCTTGAACTACAACACAGTCATGTGCAGCCACAGGCAGTCAGCTGGTCTTCAGCAAGAAACAGTGACTAAATTAAAGACCTTGGGTGTAACACAAGTCAACAGAAGGAAACTTATGACATGAGAAAGAGGACAGGAGAGGTTAGCAATAATTTTAAAACTGAATTGGCTCAGGTTAAATATCATTACTTATTACTTATGTGCCCTTATTCAAGGACAGATCATGTCAGGAGTAGTAGGGCTGGGCAATAAGTCCTGAAAGGATAACTCCACCATATGTGTTCACAGGTCTTGAGGAGTACTTACGGCCTATGTGGAAAAGAAGCAGGATAAAGCATTTTGTGGCTGCATCTGTTCTGATAATTTACCTCCTGTGATGTCACTCAGTGGCTAGGTTGCACCATGTTTTGAAAATCAGTCCACTGGTCTGCATTGCACGTCTATAACTGATGGACTCATTATGAACAGTTTAAAAACTAATGGTCAAAATTGATACAGCAGAACCAGAGATATCACCTTCTTTTACTGCACTCATTCTTCTTCCTTTTCAAAAAATGGTTCCCAAATTACCCACAATGCAATCTGGCCCTGGAGTCACTGGAGTCAATTGATCAGATTACATGCAGCTTCCTCTGGAGACACAAAAAGCTTGATACTACTTTTTTACATATGCAGTAGTAGTCCCCAAGACCTGTAAACACACTTTAATGAGTAAAGTTGGTGGAGTTTCACTTTAATAACTTAGTCTGATATTGTCATGATATACAATATGTATTCTGACATCTTGAAAGGACTGGGTGGCCAAAATCAAATAACATATTATATATACTATTTGTCCAAATTCCTCAACATCAATATAGCAAGGGTACTTTCACAAAATATTAACACAATGAGATTTTTGTTAAATAATCATCAGTAATGTGGATATAATGACTAAATGGGTACAGTTAAGTATTAAAACAAGCAGACCTGTTAAGTTAAGAAAATTACATTACTTTTCTGTAACACAGCCTTTAAAACCAGGACAAGATAACACACATGCTGTATCACAGTAAAACTGAATTCAATATCTAAGACCATATATAGTCTCTTATCACTATAATGATTTATATCATCTATATATTGCCCAGCCCAAGACAGGTGTTCAGTTTTGCACCCATTTTGGTGTCTTTTCACTTACCTCTGAGTGTCTACCAGGGCTTGCTAAACAAATACTTCACTGACGTCATCATTTCTTAGAAAAACATTTCTGTTGCTAATTTTGCTGTAAGAACAGTCTGACAGAGTAGAATTCATTCATTATGGTCTGTTTTTTGTTCTGTTTCAGCAGAATTGTTCTGCTAATTGTAATTCCTAATAGGCGGACAAATAAATTGGAAAAGGGGACAAAGAAATAGTCCTGGTGTTTCACTTCTTAATATTTTTTGTCTGATTAAATCTTTTGACCTGGTTGCAGGACTTGGTTTTGACATCATTTGAAAATGTGGACTATGTACTTGAGTTACATCCTGTGCAGTTTTTATGACATGCATGAACTCACTGATTTATCTTGAAGAAAAGAAAAGTAAGACAGAGAGAGTGAAGACACTGATGGAGAAGTCACACAACAAACACATACAGAGAACACGTACCTTGTCAGTCTTCAGATCTGAGTGCTGCTGTGGAGAGGGCGCCCCCCCACTAGCATAATAAAAAGCTACAGCCAAAGTCACTGCAGTGGTTATTGACAAGAGTCCTTGTGCTTCAACATGAACACCATTAAGACAGACCATAATTCAGAGAGGACTCGCACAGGTTCACCTACTTTGAAGCTTTCAGGGCACCACCACTAATATCAGAAAATGAAGAGCAAAAGATTTGGAAGTACTTAAGTATGTATTGACTCTGAATAAAGAGCATCATAAGCCCTGACCAACACACCCAGAAGTGCAGCATGGTTGCCCCTATGCAAGTCCTCAAGAGGGGGACGCCCAGTATATGTATAAAGTAAATAAAGGCTGATACTTACATCCTATCCTCGTAACTTTTTCCAAAGCTCTGAGATTCATCTTGCTTTAGTCACCATATGATCACTATCATAATGGTGGGGTTTAATGAATAGATTAGCTTTTAGGTAACTTTACATCGTCTCCATGCATTTTTGTGTGATGAATGAAGAATGGATCTATAATGGTCACACCTAGATAGTTTTACTACGGTGGTCACAGGTGTCTAGTCAGGCCTGAAAAAAGGTGACAAAATACTAGGTGACTGCCTACTTGTGTTGTCTGAACATTGAATATGAAACATTTCATATAATATTGAGCGAATTAAGATGTTTGGTGGTGTAAATTTTAAGGACTGCCAAATTGTAACGCAGTATGCATGTTACTGAGATCAAGAAAATCTTGGTAAATGTGTCAACTAAATGTGCAAGCTCTAGAAGTGAACTATGTAAGCAGCTGCTGTCCAAAACCTGTAATATTAACTACAAAATTAAAAGGAGTAACTTTACCTTGTGAGTGTCACGAAATTTACTAATCTCTCTGGAAATCAGGTCTCTCTTGTCCTCCTCCATATCAATAGTGTTAATGTCGTCCTGAAGAAAAGCAAATAGAAAGGAAAAAGTCACATTTCAAGTTCCGAGACAACAAGAGTGGAAGTCAGAGGAGTGTAAACAAAAGTTGGTATACCTCTTCCTTTTTCTCCTTTTTTCTCTTTCGTCGCTGGGAGTCTTCATCCTGTGAAGGCGCGTTGAGTTCGGCAGCATATTCCCGCATCAATCCATCGATCGCACCTTTAATAATTTGATCCTTCTTCTTTGTCTCCTCGTCTAGAACCTCTTCCTCATCATCTCCTCCTTCTTCAGCCTTCTTATTCTGTCAGTACATAAAGAAGTCCTTGTATTATTACCAAGTTAATAGTCTGATTTAGTCACTGCAATAAATAAGCCTTTAATTAAAATTCTTGACAAATCTAAGAGGTGTTGATTCAGAGCTGTGAGATAAAGCTAGGCACATGATCCTCTCCTGACCAACAAATACATTGTTAATACAAACTAATAACCAGTAATTAGCTAAAACAGTATTGTACCCCATTTGTAGTCTTTTTCTTGGCCTTCCACTCATCCAGTTGCGCTTTAGTCTTTGCATCCACCTTCACCAACAGATTTTTGTCACCAATTGGCAGGTCATGGAGCAGGCGCAGCGATCGCAGTGTGGACTCTGGCTCTTTGTACTCACAAAACCCAAAGGCTGCAACAGATGGACATGGAAACAAAAATGGTTAATTTATGGTCATGTGATAGGATAACAAATACAAATTGACAGAGTCATTTCTAGTTGGTTTTACTATAAATCATCTTGTGAATTTAGAGCCAATTATCCAAGTTAGCCATGGATAAAGTACTTCTTGACCTAATGATCCCTGATGTAATTTTTATGAATTACCTTGAAGCTTGCCAGAGGCTCCTTGGACTCTCTTCCAGCTCAGAACAATACCACATTTCTATGGCACAAAGAAGAGAGGCATTCAAGAGTAATTTTCTTAAAACTTAGAAACTTAATATGAAGATGGTGGATTTGACAGCTTGAAAAAAATCGGAATACATAAACATTCCATAACCAAGTCCTTCTTGTTCCCTTACCGCCAGCAGCTGTCTGATCAACATGTCTGAGGCTTTCTCTGATATGTTCCCCACAAACACTGTGGTGGTCGGGCCACTGTCTTCATTGTCTTTGGCTCGCAGAGCAACAAGATCCTTCTTAGGGACTGGAGGTTTACTGACCACTGCCACGGAAGGCATCATTACTGTAGGGGTGGAGGTCATGATGCCCACATGAACTGGGATCATTGGGGTTCCTGAAACAGCCAAAGAAAATTTACATTAAATTGAGACAAAGTAGTCCGGAAGTAAATACTTTGCTTGACAGTAGTTGGTCAACATTTCTGGAATATTATTTGTAATTCTCTAAAAATCTGAAAGTGCAAACATGAAACCTTGCAGTAATAAGACCCCATTTTACTAACATAAAAGTTGCTAGTCTACTACTGTTCTATGAAGAGTATGTTTAACACTGTGTTCGTTTAAGTAAATAAAGTGAAAGGGGTTGTTTCATTTGGGTCAGATTGTTGCTTACCTGAGGCAAAGCCAGCAAACTGAGGAGGCATCCCAGGAGGCGGCAACAGTGGCCGGTTTAAATGAGGAGGGAAGGACATTCTGTGTGTAAAGTGGACCAACCTGATGAAGGAACAGTGAAACTCATTAGCGCTGTATTTATGCATGGCGTGTGAAAGTCATATTTGAATTTAATTATACAATCGATGTACATTTAACATCTTAATTACAGGTCAAACGGAATGCACATATCATCATCCTTCCGTTAAATGGTAACCGAGGCAAACACTGACCTGTTGTGTCGATAGTTTGGCAGACAACTCTGACAGCGATTAATGACTTTTACTATACAACTGAAAGGTTAACGCTACCTGAAGTTAGCTTAGCTCGTGAGATAAGTCAACGTCCGCCAACTAAATATTAATAAAGTTTAGCCCCACAAATAAAGTCATATTACTTTTTTTTAAACTGGTACATTGTGTTATATTCAAATAACCCATCCGGAATGTAAGTAACTAATAAACAGCTTCGTTAGCTAAAACTAGCATCAAGCACGCTACTGTACCCGGCACAAGTAAATTAGGGCTAAGGTGGCGTTAGCAAGAGCCTGTGCTACCTAATAAGAAAAACTCACTTTAGTGGGCTAAATACGAGCTCGGAATAATCATGAAAATGTCCAAATGTGTACGTACCCCGAGAAAGGTGGCGTATAAGGTGACAAAAACCCGCTACCAGAAAGTTATTGATTATGAAAATCTCAGTAGCGTTCTGAATGTTGGATTAGCACATTGGCTAGCCACGGGCCTTCAAAAACATTGACGCAAGCGCTCTACGTACCAAACGAGAAGCGCGCTTGTTTTGTTTGTCGGGACGTGGCTGCCGAACAGAGCTATTAGTCATAGTAGAAGGAATTGTGGTCGTGTACTGCTTCTGACCATAAAACACAAATAATAATAGTGTTAATACTACTAACACTAATAGTAATTTCGTATAGTTAAATACAAAATTGACATATTTTGTGAATATAAACTTGATATAGTTATAGATAGTGTATAGTGTTGATAAACACCGGCACAAAGACGTGGATACATTCAAAACACTATCAATTGTTGAACAAAACTATATTCTGCTCCTGGTCATTTTCTCACAACTTGCATTACTAGTTGACCATGTAAACCAGCAGAGGGCACTCATCCCTTGTGCAGTGCTAGTACTTTATATTTTCTGTGATTTTGCCTGTTTTATCGCCTTTATTCCTTTAACTTGTAATTACACACATTTACTTATTGTGCTTTTATATTTTGTGTACTGCCTTCTTGATTTAACTTCACCTCAAATGAGGATTCTTCATATTCGGCTTGACTGTTGAGTGTTTATTCTGTGATAATGTCTTCCTGAGTTTCCATCTTTTGCTCATTTGTCAAAGCGATTTATAACCTCTGTTTTTAAAGGTGCTATATAAATAAAGTGTATTATTATATATAAGTAAGACACCAATAACTGGGTGTTTCATGCATGTTACCTCAATTATCTTCTTGTTAACTGGGTCAGAACTGGCTTCCACACTGAAAACAGATTGGATTGCACCATTTGTCTCAGCTCACACAGTGGATGGTTATAAACTTTATATGCACTCCATTTTTTACCTTGCTTACTCAGATGTGCATCACACCTGTACTGTCATTCTTTTATCCCACTTTGCATTCACAACATTTTTTTTCCAAATGATGGAAAGTTTAGCATATGAAAAGATGCTGGGAGGACTGAAATGTAATGATGGTTGATGAACAATAGGACAGCTTTAGTAGATATATGACTGGAGGGAAAAATCTAGCCTTATAATGAAACTGATGATCTGTTGTAGTAAATTTGTAATTGCCATGTGCTAAGACCCACCACATTATCATGACCAAATAACTAAGGTGCAATTTCTTACACCAGTGTCTGTCATACTACCTGACTATTTGTTATTGTGTTGTGCATGCTTTGTTTTATCTATTCTTACAATTATTAAAAAAGATTATTCTTGTAAGGATACTTTATAATCTTATCAAGTTGACCTCCATAGATGTCTGAAACAGTCACTGCTCCTACTGTCTGAAACCCAGACAAAAAGCTAAACCCTCTTCACTAAACATATAATAATTCAAACAAAAAGTCCTGAGGTGTAATGTTATCTTGTACATGTAATTTTCTTTTTTCTATTCCCCCGGGTCATTGTGTATTGCATTAACGTTTACATTTTAGGGCATTTAGCAGACGCTTTTGTCCAAAGCGACTTACAGCAATTCATACATACAGTCATACAGTGATGGCGGCGGCTGCCATGCAAGGTGCCGACCAGCACATCAGGAGCAGTTTGGGGTTCAGTATCTGGCCAGAGGACACTTCGATATGCAGACCGGGGACTCGAACCAGCGACCTTTCAATAGCAACATGCTGGCTCCTACCCCTGAGCCACAACCGCCCCTATTGTTTTAATTTTTTTGCACATTGTGTGTGTGTGTTTTGTTTCTTTATTTGGCATTTTGTGGTATTTTTCCTAAATGTAATATATATTTGTGTTTGTTCGTTTTTGGGATTCCTTTCTCTGTAATGGAGGGGGGTCAGGTGTAAGCCTGATGGCTTCTTGACTTCTCCTGACACGTTATTTTTTTTAATCATCTGATTTGATCTAGTGATTTTTTCTTTTATGTATTAGTCTGCAAACATTATAACTATGGCTAGTTTCACCAAGGGCCATACCAATATGTGCTAATTAAGAGATAGGAGACAGTCCTCCAGAATTAAAGAAAGAAGGACAAACAGGCCCACGGGTGTGTTTACCCTCCAGCACATCTTTCAAGCTTGGAACAGGTGTTTTCATTGACGAACAGTTTTCATTGAAGAATAAGTGAAGTAATATGAGCAGGAGCCCATCATGTCGTCCTGTTGTCAGGGTGCACAATGTTCTGTTGCTAGTCGCTCTCCCTGACAGCAGCTGTGCCGCGAGGGCTGCATCTGACACGCCGTGACGTCACTTTAGGCGGGTTTTTCATGGAAAGTGCTAGAAGAAACGGAGCACAACCGCTTGGTTTCACATATCCCTCCGTCCGATCAAAAAGACCCTCAACCTTTTCTACAAAATAAACGACTCATCTGTGATTTTTGATTGAATATATTCATTAAGTTCATGCAGATATTTCTACCTTGATAGTATGTGGCGGCAGCTTCGGAGTCAAGTCCGTCAATAAATATGTGTTTTTCCCGAGTACCTTCCTCTGTGTTTTTCTGTGCTATCCTATTGGGATAAACTGCCACAAGATGGCATCAATGGTTAGTAGTTATAATGCAGCATTTCTTGAGGTACACGACTATCTTTACTACCAGGCGCTTTTAGGGGCACTGGGCTTTGTCTTGCAAAGTAAACATAAAACATATTTATTTTTTTATCATTTACATTGGCTGCACATCAACCTGCACCAAGATATCTATCACATTATTTAATTGATTGCTATTCAGAAATCACTCAGGCTTATATAATTCTCTGATTATATCATTAATCGCGTTTATTCACGTCATACTGAGATGTTCATGCCAACACTTTATTTAATTTTTATTTTTTTATATATATATATATATATATATATATATATATATA
>OMLP01046083.1:30339-50578 GCA_900302685.1 Spondyliosoma cantharus
ATATCTGGTCTTGAATGTTAGTTTAATACGGTTCGTGTGACCGTTAAAGGAGGCTGATTAGGCTAAAATACATTAGCATATGATTTCTGGTGTATAACGTTACCGTCCGGTTTTAAAAATGGCAAGTCATTGTTTTGGGTTTTCCTTCGGTTCGTGTGCTAACGGTGCTTTAAACTAACACGAGGTTCAGTCGTTTTCTTTACCGAATTGCTTTTAATATTACATTGACTTTGTTTAAATCATAAATAAAGGTATGATTTGGTGCCGCATACCCAGGCGGTATCCTGTGCCTGTTGCCGTGCTCCAGCACGTGTTTGCGGGGTCCATTGTCTGTCAGTCGACGCCATGTTGGTTAACAGCTACTTCCGTCGATGTTGCTAACATGATGGCTGGTGTCCAGATTTACGGAATCGACTTGAAGATATGATCAAATTATGATGGCGCTTCATGGCAAACGAAACTGGAAGAATTGAGGAATTGACGTGGAATGAATATCTATCAAATGACTAATTTTAACCTTTTTTTTTTTAACCGAATATAGTCAGCTGTTGAGTCATTGTGTTTTGTTTACCACCCCTTATTAATAATACATAATGTTTTGCCATTTATACCCTTTCAAATTGAAGGCAGCTTGCTCAAATGTTGTCTTTTTGTGCAGATGCCTGAAGAAATGCACCAAGAGGAGGAGGCTGAGACCTTTGCCTTCCAGGCAGAGATCGCTCAGCTGATGTCCCTGATTATCAACACCTTCTATTCCAACAAAGAGATCTTCCTCAGGGAGTTGATCTCCAACGCCTCTGATGTAAGTCTGGATGAGCTTGCTGTTCATGTACACAATAAATTAGGCATTTATTTTTAAATGTGAATCTGTTTTTTTTTTTTTTTTTTTAAATAATGCCACTAGTAATGGGGTTAATTTAAGGACCACATGGTATCAATAGTCATGTGTTCTATCAATGTATTTTCTCAGGCTTTGGACAAAATTCGCTATGAAAGCTTGACTGAACCAACCAAGCTGGACAGTGGCAAGGATCTGAAAATTGACATCATCCCCAACAAAGCTGACCGCACCCTGACCCTGATCGACACTGGAATTGGCATGACCAAGGCCGACCTGATTAACAACCTGGGTACCATCGCCAAGTCTGGCACCAAGGCCTTCATGGAGGCCTTGCAGGTACTAGAATGGAACACTATACAGATTACAGCATGTAATAGGAAGGCAAGAAAAGACCAAGAATGCTCACAAGACCAGGGCGCACCGTTACCCAAGTCATTTTGTAGCAGCTTTTTCAACCTGCCATCAGCATGGCAGTGCACAGGCTAAAATTAGAAGCTCCCACTTGAGTTTTTTTTTTTTTTGTTCCCTGCTGTTGAAAGTAGAGGAATGAAATTGTCAAAGCTTATGATTATTGTTCATTCAGTTCTCTTTTCACAGTTTCGACTGTAATGCACTGCAGCGGCTGGGTTTTGTATGGGAGTGGCACGGTGTTGCTAGAAGGCTGATATGGGGGGGTGGAGAACAATGATCAGGAAAGGATGATTTGGATTGGCTATATTGGTCTATAGTGATGCATTAAAACATGCCAGATTGGCTCAAATACAAAAACTACGGATCTGCTCAAATCTTATTTTAATGGCAAATTATCAAAGATTGTGGTAAAGCCTAAAGATCATTTTGACTGCTGTCTCAAAGTTATAATTGTGTTCTCTCTAGGCTGGAGCTGACATTTCCATGATTGGTCAGTTTGGTGTGGGTTTCTACTCTGCCTACCTTGTTGCTGAGAGGGTGGTCGTCATCACCAAACACAACGATGATGAGCAGTACGCCTGGGAGTCCTCTGCTGGAGGCTCCTTCACAGTAAAGGTCGACACTGGTACGTGAAGAGGTGCCATTACATAACCAAAGATGTTGAGATGTGATCCATTACTTGCATCAACTATTTTTGATATGAAGCCTACATGGAAATTTAAGATCAATGTCATTGAACAGTGCATATTTATTTGCTGTTCATTTCCTTAGCTTATTGCTTGGTATTAATAACGGTATAAAGGACGGTTTACTCAGACTGTAGGTTTTTCAGATGAGTGTGCTCATGGCTGTACAACTCTTCCTCCAGGCGAGCCCATTGGCCGTGGAACAAAGATCATCCTGCACTTGAAGGATGACCAGACAGAGTACATTGAGGAGAAGAGGGTCAAGGAAATTGTCAAGAAGCACTCTCAGTTCATTGGCTACCCCATCACCCTGTTTGTATGTATTGAATCTTGATGCACCTTATCTGGCTACTTAAAATGTATTAGTTTTTTTTGTCAGTGATGTTAAACTCAAGTGTTTGCATTGCAGGTGGAGAAGGAGCGTGACAAGGAGATCAGTGACGACGAGGCAGAGGAGGAAAAGGCCGAGAAGGAAGAGAAGGAAGAGAAAGAAGAGAAGGAGGAAGGTGAGGACAAGCCAAAGATTGAGGATGTGGGTTCAGATGACGAGGAGGACTCCAAAGACAAGGACAAGAAGAAGAAAAAGAAGATCAAGGAGAAGTACATCGACCAGGAGGAGCTGAACAAGACCAAGCCAATCTGGACCAGGAACCCTGACGACATCACAAACGAGGAGTACGGAGAGTTCTACAAGAGCCTGACCAACGACTGGGAGGATCACCTGGCTGTCAAGGTAAAGGGTGCAGTGCAAAAAGCAGCTTTTGTGTTTTTGTGGCTTAACGTAACATAAAACTAAAGTGAATTCTCTTCCTCTTTACAGCACTTCTCAGTGGAGGGCCAGCTGGAGTTCCGGGCCCTGCTTTTCATTCCCCGCCGTGCACCTTTTGACCTCTTCGAGAACAAGAAAAAGAAGAATAACATCAAGCTGTACGTCAGGAGAGTCTTTATCATGGATAACTGCGAAGAACTCATCCCAGAGTATCTGAGTAAGTTGGAAAACAAATGTAGTGTTCTATTGAACATCTCAGGACTGCACTATGATTTAAGCAGCTTTGATGGGTACAAAAACATTCCATTAAGAAATGTTTTTTGTTAATCTTCAGACTTCGTCCGTGGTGTGGTGGACTCTGAGGACCTGCCCCTCAACATCTCCAGAGAAATGCTGCAGCAGAGCAAGATCCTGAAGGTCATTCGCAAGAACATTGTCAAGAAGTGTCTGGAGCTTTTTGCTGAACTGGCTGAAGACAAGGAGAACTACAAGAAGTTCTATGAAGGGTTCTCCAAGAACATCAAGGTATCTGAAATAAACAAGTGTAGCACTGTGTTGATTAGGAAAACAAACTTTTTTTTTTAAATGACAGTTCCTCTTTTTACAATGCACTCCATGATTCTTCAGTGTATCTCCATGGACATCATAAGGTTTACTTTAACTTTACTTTCCTCTAGTGGTTGCTGCACCCTCTAGCTTTCCAAGGCAGTGTAGACATAGCTTTGTGATGGGCCAAACATTTTGAAACTCACTGCATAGCTGACAAAGTTGTCTTTGTTCTCAACTAATTCATCTCCTGCAGATATGCTTTTATTTAGTTGAGTGCATGAAACTTGCAGTGCTTAGGTGCTGTAGACTAGTCTGTTAGTGTTGTAGATAATTTGTCTAGTATTGCTGTTATTGTAACATATGTCCTCTTTTGAGTGTCAAATGTGAAGAAAAGGGTCAATACCTGTTCACAATTGGCTTTTTAAAGCAGTATGCTGAATTTCATCACTAAAGTGAGATTTAAAAAATGAATAAAAATAGACTTCAAGTAATTAAATGTCTTTCACCTCTGACATGTATCACAAAACGGATTAACAATTTTACAGAAACATTTAAATCACCTGGCTTTATTGAGATCACCTTGGGTATTCTAGATAAATGTTATCAGGAATATCGAGGTTATCTTGAGTTAAACAATCCCACTCTTGAGTTTTTTGTTTTTCTTTTAAAAAGATGCCATTTTTAATGCCTAAAAATTCAGGCGGCATGAACAGGTTCTTGATGGATAATGTCCAAAATGTAACTGGGTATTTGTTGCGATCAAGGCTACTGGTGTAGTGGATTATTATGAATGAACACGTAATCACAATTCATTGTCTGTCTGTAGCTGGGCATCCACGAGGACTCTCAAAACCGCAAGAAGCTGTCTGAGCTGCTGCGCTACCACAGCTCTCAGTCTGGAGATGAGACCACCTCCCTCACAGAGTACCTGACCCGCATGAAGGAAAACCAGAAGTCCATCTACTACATCACTGGTGAGTTTGTCTCTTAGAAAAGCAAATTTCCTTCTCCTCAAATTTAAGTAAGTCAATTTTTTTTGTCACTGTACATAAGCTGAACAAAAAATTTGATATTCTAAGGTGAGAGCAAGGATCAGGTGGCCAACTCTGCCTTCGTTGAGCGCGTCCGCAAACGTGGCTTCGAGGTCCTGTACATGACAGAGCCCATTGACGAGTACTGCGTCCAGCAGTTGAAGGAGTTTGATGGCAAGAGCCTGGTCTCTGTCACTAAAGAGGGCCTGGAGCTGCCAGAGGATGAGGAGGAGAAGAAGAAGATGGAGGAGGACAAGGCCAAGTTTGAGAGCCTTTGCAAGCTCATGAAGGAGATCCTCGACAAGAAAGTGGAGAAGGTCGGTGATCCTAATGAGATTCAGATTCATTTTCCACTTCCCTTCATACTGTAGGATTTAGGCTCTTATGACTTCAGAACTACAGTTGACAGTATCTTGTTTGGTAACAGGTGTCCTAACTGGTCCTAAGTTGTATTCTGGTGAGTTTTTAAAGCTGTGAGGAGGCCCTGAAGTCTTTGTGTGCCCTGATTGAGTTTTTTTTTTTGAATGACAAATGAACCTTTTTTGAAAATGTAACTTCCGAGTGTGACCTAACGATGCCTGTTTTTTTCAGAATGTAAGACTTTAACCAGTTGGTTTGCATAGTTTTTGCAAGAAGTTGCACTTATATTTGTTGACATTAGACATTTAAGGTTTGGAATTGGCAAACGGTTGCCTTGGATGTGTCGTGTTGAGCGTTTTATTTCTAACATGACTGTTCTGCATGCTTTTTATTAACATGAGTTCTAAATGCCTGCTGTTCAAACACTGCATGTTGCATGTGTTAATGTCCTCTGTTGGACTGTCTCTACCAGGTGACAGTGTCCAACAGACTGGTGTCTTCACCCTGCTGCATTGTGACGAGCACTTACGGCTGGACGGCCAACATGGAGAGGATCATGAAGGCCCAGGCACTCAGGGACAACTCCACCATGGGCTACATGATGGCTAAGAAGCACCTGGAGATCAACCCTGACCACCCCATCGTGGAGACTCTCAGGCAGAAGGCAGATGCCGACAAGAACGACAAGGCTGTGAAGGACCTCGTCATCCTGCTGTTCGAGACCGCCCTGTTGTCCTCAGGCTTCTCCCTGGATGACCCACAGACCCACTCCAACCGCATCTACAGAATGATCAAGCTCGGACTGGGTAAGGAGACACTGCAGATCAATATCAGTAGTCTTTTCATGTGGCTCTTGCATTGATATCTAACAAACAATCCTTACCTTCAGGCATCGATGATGACGATGTTCCCGTAGAGGAGGCCACCTCAACATCCGTCCCAGATGAGATTCCTCCCCTAGAAGGCGACGATGATGCTTCACGCATGGAAGAAGTTGATTAAACAATCCCCTTGCAGATTTCTAACACTTTAGCCTCACTTTTCAATTGTTCATCCTTTAAAAAAAAAAAGAGAAAAAAGAATCTGCAGTAACTGCAAAACAAATAGTCATTCATGTTGTGTGGTGGACCAGTGTTGCTCTCGTGCCTAGAGCAATAACTCTGCAAGACCTTTTTTTTTTTTTTTTCTAAGAAAAGCAGTTTTGGTTTATGCGTTCATGGTGACAGCACATATGTTTTAAAGAGTACCCTGTTGCACTGAGTTTTAAATGTTGGAGTGGTTAACGTGTGAACATGGGAATGGTACATTCCATTATCAGGTCAGGTCTGGTGGAGGGTTTGGGGACGTTCTGCTCATGTGCAACACTGCACGCTGCATGGAGAGAGAGGACTGTATGATTCCTTTGCCTGAGTCCAGGCTTGTCTGTATTCCAAGTCTTTGTTTTGCAAAAAATTAAAGATGTAATACCTTACAGGTCATGTCTCTTGGCTCCATATGTCATAGTTTTAAATCAGTTAACATGTCCCAATTAGGTTTTTGAAAGAGGAGCAATTTCTCTGCTGTTTAATTGGATGTCAATATTTTGACATGGAATGTACATGTTGGAACTCTTCAGAGTGCCCACTAGGTGGGGACATGCTCCACACATTACACGTCTGTTTTAGTGACGCTAGTCATCACTATATGGGAAATGTCAAGTACACCAAGTAGGTACAATTTCAATAACTGAGTATCTTGGCTTTTTTTCCCCCTTTTACTCAGTTTTATGCTGAAGGTAAAATGTATTATCTGCAATCTGATGACAAAAAAGCTGTATCTGATCCAACAACCAGGTCAATTGGTCAACCCACAGTATGAAACATGTAAATGTACTACTCATTGAAGACTTTCACAAAACTATCTACTTTTACTCAACTATGACTTTTTGGTACTTTTACAACGGTGCAAATACATTTATAATAAGTGGGTCAAGTTCTTATTCTACATGCCATTTTAAAGGAGCATTATGTAGTTTGGGGGAATGCATTTTAATCTGAAGAGTCTGACCTTCATTGACTGAATTTTTTTTTTATTTTTATTTTTTTATGCCTAAATAAACTTTAATAACTGAATAACAAACTGACCCTACGGGACAACAGTTTCATACTGATTTACCTTGTTTATATGTGGCGGACCCTGCCACCATTCCAGCTTCAAACGGTGCTCTGGGGACCTTATTTGTTTCACTACCTCGTTAATATTTTAAATATTAAAATTGAGAGTTTGAGTTTCCTCTCAAACTACATACTGCCCCTTTAAACATAAGTAATGTAATCCATAGGAAAGCGACCGGCCAGTCTTTTTACATAACTGCATGCTACTATTAGTTTATTGCACATACCCTAGTTGCACTCGTACCAGATTAAAGCTGTCTAATGTGACTGGAATTTAAACTATTACACCTCCAAAATGTACTAATTTCCTAAGCAGCCTATATGGCTCTGCATTTTCTAACCTGTAAGGAAACCCTAGAGGGCACTGCGCTGCACACAGGAGTGCACAGCATCACATGTTCTCCACTGATGGGGAGACTTAGATGACACTTGATCATGTTTTCATGCATATTTGGCCAGTTTAAGAGGCAACACTTTGATCAATGTCAATTTATACAAGTTTAGCAATTGTCGAGTTAATTCACGTCAGTTTTGACTCCATAATAAACAATAGTTTCAGTCTTTCATTAAGAGATTAACGGTTATTTAACTATATATTTACTATTCATGAACAAAGTTTATTATTAATCCCACTTTGGACGCATCCATGAGGTCAATTTGTGGTTGTTTTTACAAAGTTTCCACAAGTGCAATCCCACAACACCAAAGACCCTTGTTTTTTCATAGTGGAAGAGCTCGACAAAATAACATTTTAACGGGCCTTAAAGATGGCATGATACAAATGACACGTCTCCTTGGGGGACGGCTGAAGTGCTTGTCCATTCACAAATGTCTTAACGACTCACAGTACAATAGACAATAAACAACACTTGAGGAGGAAAATTCTCGAGAAACCTCCTTCTTACTTGTCAACATGCCATTACAAAAGCGTGTGGGCAGCATGACATTGTGAGATGCAGCCCTAACCTGTGCACACAAGCTTCTTGAAAGTGTGAGGCATCAACAGCTGAACTCTTTGGGGGAAAATGTAAAAGCGAGTATATTCCTGGAAGTCATGTGCTTTCGTGTAGCTTTGAGGGGGCGGCGGCACCTTTTTCTGCTCTCATCAGTAGAAACAGTGATGTGTGGGTGTCTGTCCCTCAAAAAGACACACTCACTCACACACACACACGGTCCAGTCAGAGTGATAGTGGGGGGAACTTCAGCGCTGTCATTCAGAAACACGCTGAAGTACACAATGTTACTGTGAAACCTCAAACGCCTCAACATGTCCACCTTCTTAATTTGCCGCCTCTACAGATCCTTTGCATTGTGGAAGATAATTTCACAAGCAGTGTTCATGTGACTATTCACCACAGTAATGGAAATGAAGGTGAAAATAATTGAAAACATGTTGTTTTTTTTAAGGTGAAAATGTGGGCACAAAGTTGATGGCACTATTGTAGAGCTGCAAGGATCAGTCGATTGAAGGAAAATTAATAGCCAACTATTTTGACCATTTCAAGCAAAAATGTCAAACATTTGCTGGTTCCAGCCTCTTAAATGTTTAGATTTGCAGATTTTTTATAATAAATAAGGAGTCTTTGGATGGTTAGACAAGGGAAGTCATTTAAAGATGTCACTTTGGGCTCTGGGAAATTGTGATGAGCACTTTTCAGAATTTTTTTTGACAGTTTATAGACTAAACAGTGGACTATAGCTGACACAGATGTGAAGTCTGCTTCTATGTTTCAGTGACAACTTGACCGACACCAGCTGCGGAGAAACACCGTGTGATATGACCCAAAGCTCCAGAACAGCTGCTAAATGGAGACTGTTTTGCCAATTATTTTATTTATTGTGCACTTGCATACTTGTAGTCTAAATTAACTGGTGTTAACGCTATAAAAGTTGTGTCCGCAATACATTTTAAAGGATAGGTTCACCCAAAAATGAAAAATCTACTCGCCCTCATGGTGATGGAAAGTCGTACGAAGTTTTGTAGTCCACCGTTGCAGCATTTTCCCAAACAACTAAGTTAGATTGCTTTAAAAATGTAAGGAAATAAAAACTCCAATAAACATAAAATGGCTCCATACAGCTTGTCCGACATGACCCAAGTCTGCAGAAACAGTAAGAACTCAAATTGTTTTGAAAAGACAATATTTACACCCTTTTTAAAGACGAAATCTTCACTGCAAAGTGAAAAAGCCTCTTTCCAAGTCAATTTGGGATCTTATTGCTTCTGCAGACTTGGATCAAGCCGGACAAGCTCTATGAAGCCATTTTATGTTTTTGTGAAGCTCCAGAAATGTTTTGTGGACGATAAAACTCGGCATGTTGGGTGAGTAGATAATGACGGAATTTTCATTCTTGCGTGAATATATATTTAAAGTATAAAAGAAAAACACATTTTTGACCTTAAATGCTCACAAGTCTGCGCCTTCAACAAACGAAGCACATTGGTAATCTTGGTAGTAATGTAGCGATGTTGGTTTGACACAGGATGCCGATGTCTAGAACCAAGAGGTTTCACAATATATATATAATAAAAAAAATGCAAATGAATGCCACACAGGAGATATCCTGAGAGCTACCTATAGTGAGGTCTTTCTCATTCAGCTGGTGGAAAATTCCTGGTTAATTTCATCAGTCAACGCAGACTTCCCTCAGAAGGTTTTCTTCTGGTTTGACTTGCTTTAACAAAAGACTTCCTGTGGAAACATTCGACTCCCTTGTGTAAATCAAACCCACACACGCTGCATTAATTGGGGGGGGTTCCTGGTTTCAGTGGGCTGAGGTGGTGACCTTTGTGGCCTGTCATCTCTTCTCTCTGTATGTGTGTCTCTCTCCACCGTCAAGCTGTCGGCGCAGAAATCCCAAGAGAGATCACCTTAAAACGTGTTGACGGGAACTCTGCAACCTCAAGAGTTCCTGCTCAAGCTACGCAAGTGCCCTGTTTAGATTTAGGTGATTCTGGCCCAACCTGAGAATATTTGTCTATACACTTGTGTCATATTGTCATATATGTGTAAGCGCCTCAGTGATGATAACAGACCACCACCGAGAAGTGTGGCTTCTGTATCAATGCAGAATCTGCAGATAACACGAGACACAAAGGTCTGCCGTGGCTTTACAGTACATGCTTGCAACCACACAACCCTGCAGGTCTGTGTGCAGAGTGGCACAATTTCGGTTTCCATGACGTCCACAATACAAAGTTGACAGAAAAAACACAACTGCTTTTCATGATCTGAAATGGATTTTGGTATACGCGTCAAGCACAATGTCACTTTTTCATATTTGACAGCACTTGGTAAATAGCAGAGACAGGAACAGGATCACCACCCACACTGAGTAGGAAGGAAGCAAGATGTGCAGATAAAAGGCCCACACAAGAGAAATAAAACCTGCGATCATGAAGTTTAAAAATGCAGCAACCCACGAAAATGATAACCTTTATGACTCGTTAGAGTGGAGACTCACACACAGTCTTTCACACTGTTTTTTTTTCCACATATACAGTAAAGGAGTGCGTGGTGGGGGTGGCCTAATGGTTAGAAAGCTGCTTTTTTTTTTTCAGATCCCCAAAAACAAATGAAAGGAAAAGTTTGGTTTCTTGCCAGTAATCAAATAAGAAAAATTGACCATAACCCTGACGTTTTCCAGGGCTATACCTATATAAAATATTAGGGGGGGAGACATCCTCGCCAATAATCAAATAAGCTCATATGTGTCAAGTCTCATTACATTTAGTGTAAAACTATTGAAAAGTTGAAATAATATG
Source organism: Spondyliosoma cantharus (assembly GCA_900302685.1). Classification (NCBI taxonomy): domain Eukaryota; kingdom Metazoa; phylum Chordata; class Actinopteri; order Spariformes; family Sparidae; genus Spondyliosoma; species Spondyliosoma cantharus. The sequence continues at coordinate 40,906 of OMLP01046083.1, forward strand.
ACATAGTATCACTATCAACTGTGATAGGAGGTTTCATAAGTATTATGAAAGTGATAACTTTATGAATGGTTTTCATCCAGTCAGAACTAGTTAGGTAGCCAACACTCTATTGTTATTGTATATCAATTGTTGATCAATTTTTCAATATTTTAGAAAGACAGGAAATACACTTTTCAGTTTTAATTTTTTTCTGGTGGGGCGGTCCCCGTAATGTTGACCCCATGGCTACAGCCTTGCTGCTCTTATGTTCATATACACATTATGTTCTTGTGACAGACATGAAGCTACTGAAAGCAGCCGGTTAGCTTAGCTTAGCTTAGCGAGCACAAAGACTCAAAACAAATGAAAATAGCTAGCCTGCCTCTACCAGCACCAATAGAGCTCACTAACTGACATGCTACACCATGGTTTTTCAAAAATAAAATAAAAAGACGATGGCGCGTGTTGAGCGATACGATGTACGTCACTGAGCAGTTTAACACCAAACTACATGGTACTTTAATTTAATTACGACAAATTGCGACTTTCTTGACAAACATCATCTGTGATTCATGGCTCAATTAAAGCGGGATCAAACATGTATCAGTATTCTTAAAAGGAGCTACTAGCAGTTGCTGGTGTGGTTTGGCTAGCTTTATATCTGAACTGAGGAGTATGTTTCATCGACAAAAGAGCAAAGAATGTCACTGAAGGCTTCTCAATCAGAAAATATGTTTTTACTCTTGATTTACAATCTGGCTCCACTCGTGGTTGTGCTCTGCTACTGTTGATCTAATTGGTTGAATAGCCCTAGAAGTTGATAAACAGATCGTTCATCCAATAACCTGCCAAATATTATTTTCCTCTTTGCCTTTTTCCAAACAGTTTGTAATGGCACATTTCAAGATGTTTCTGTGTAACAAACCATCTGACACGACAAGGTAGTAAGTTTTGTATAGACTGAACAAACAAGCGTGAGATTTAGGCACACTTCTAACTTGTTTACTCTGAACAGACCCTTGCTAGCTTTATGTTAAGTTGGCTTGCAGTAGCCTTATGCAGTATAAACAAACAACAGCAAGGTTTAGAGGTGCTGGTAAACAGATTCTGTTGACTTTAAAACAGAACCTAGCTAGCTGTTTCCCCTTTCCAGTCTTTGTGCTAAGTCAGCTTAAACTAGCTTCATATTTTGCTTAAAACACTTACGTCTTTAAGCTAAATGTGAGTTGTTTTACAAGGAAGATAAGAAGTGAACAAACTGCTAAGCAAATTATTTCAACTTTGAACAGAACCTAGCAATCTGTTTCCTGTTTCCGGGTTTCTTTTGCTTAGCTAGCATGCTATCAACTCATATTTAGCTTGAAGAAATGGAAGTCAAAGCTAAATAGGAGTTGTTTTTCTAGAAAGGTAAACATTTTATAAAGAATGAGCTTTAGAAATGCTTGTGAGCTAAAGGAACAACTGGAAGACATGGATGTCTTTAAGCAAAATATGAGTTATTTTACCAGGAAGGGTAAGAAGTGAAAAAAAGGACTGAGGTTTAGAAACGCTGGTAAACAGATTCTGACCTTGCCAGCAGTTTCCAGTCTTTGTGCTAAGCTAGCTTGCGGTAGCCTCATATTCAGCTTAAAAACATGTTGTTGTTGTCTTTAAGTTAAATAGGGTTGATTTACAAGAAAGATGAGAAAGAACAAACTAGAGTGAGCTTTAGAAATGCCAGTCAGCAGATTCTGTTAATCAGGAACAGAACCATGCTAACTGTTTCCTGTTTTTGGGTGTAGCTAGCTTGCTTTCACTTCACATTTAGCTTAAATGGAAATTGATGTTGGAAAAAATGGAAGTTAAAACTAAACAGGAGCTGTTTTACTGGAAAGGTAGAGTGAAAAAAAAGATTGAGCTTTAGAAAAGCTGGTAAGCAGATTCTATTAACTTCAAACAGAACCTTGCTAGCTGTTTCCAGCCTTTGTGCTAAGTTACCTTGCGGCGGCCTCATATTTAACTTAAAAACTAAATAAGAGTTGTTTTACAAGTAGAATCATTTGAAAGGATTTTATACATTTCACGGTTTTCGTAGCTTTTTAGTCACCTGTGACATAGACATGAACCCTTTTCTGGTTCAGGTGCTCAGTGATGTCTGAACAGAACAAAAAAATATAGTTTCGGGAAGTAATTCCGGGCATTGCCGATAAACTCAAACAATCATACCGGCTAATAAAAAAAAATTACAGTCCTGCAGTCAGAGCGAGAGCCCAAAGTGACTGTTCGGGGGTCTGAAACCAGAGGTCTCCATGTCTGTGGCCTTTGTCACCACCCCAACGCTTTTGTTTGTCATTTGCATTATTGAAAAGAGGACTGGAGACGCGGACGTTGTGACGCACTCCTTCAAACTGGGGTGTAGGACTTTGTGCAATGAGAGGTGTGGGGAAATTCCCCCATCAAGCAGCTGTGTGATTGATAAACCAAGGGGGAAATGTTTTCTCGCATTTCACACTCAAACACGGTCCTCAGTTTGATGTTAAGTGAATCATAATAGTGGTCTGGTTTCCGAATCAGTGTAGAATGCAAACAGCCGCTCAGACACGTTGGTTTCGAAATTAACATATGCTGCCCTTTCTTGATGAGACTAAAGAGGAATATGGAGCGATGGAGAGAGGAAACAGATTTTCATGACTGATTTGATGTGATGAGAACTTAAAATCTGTAGTAGTATTGTGGAACCGGGCTCACTTGTTTCATGAGAATATTTATGTATTCAATTTTTTAAACTGTCATTTGGACATTGGAAAATTTCTTCTAAGGCAATGGAGTTCACATCACTGGGAATCTAATAATGGACTAATACGTTTTATTAAAAGAAACAAACAAAGCAAATCCTCTTCTCAGCCTGAATCTAGTAAGAAAGGGAAAACACCATATATGTTATAATAATATAACAGTTTAAACTTATTTTTTTTAATCAAATATCTGGTTTTGGGAGATGCTGAAGCCCCCTATTATAAAGTCATAAAGCATTACTTTGTTTTAAAGCACTACTTCCTTCAATTTGTGACTTTAAAATAAAACATTGTTATTTATGTAAATTGTCTATTTATTAACAAAAGATTTACCAGTAATTAGATGCAAGTTGTGTTTCATGATGGTTTAAGCTCCAAAATCCTGTGCTGGTCGTTCTCCAATTTTCAGTAGGGAGCACTAGTGCTACTTGTGTAAATTCATGTACAACACCAAAGTTCCTACATATCACCTCAGCACACAACAAGCGATAAATTTGGGAGTTATGATCAACTATTATTAAACTTTCCAGCCACGTGTGAGGGACAAACTGTGGCTAGAGCAACAGCCTATTATTGAGACAGTATGGCCAAAACCAGACCTGCAGACAAGATTATGTATGTTTTCATTACATGTTCGCCTAAAGCCCTATTCGCACGGGACTAGTATTACCTGGGGACCTCTAGGTCGACTGTGATCTTAATCCCGTGCGAATCTGCCATGTCTGTAATTTGTGAAGTAAAAATTCCACCGCAAATTACCTACCATATTTCGCACAACACAGAGGTCATGTGATAATATTAGTCTATTAATATTATATCTATGTGATTTGGGGTGTTTTTTTGTTTTTTCTATAGGTTTTTTGTGTTTTCCGCGCCTTTTTCCCGGTCGAGAATTATGGAGACGGCATTGGCAATTATAAATTAATGTTTTGACAGCATTTTGGGTGCAAATTCAGGAGGCTCATCAGAAGAGCGAAATCTCAAAAGATGGTTAGATGGATTATATGCATGGCAGCATGCGGTAAGGAACATTTTGCAATCTTTCAACAGGCTCACCAGTTATTATATTAAAAATATCCATATCTAACCGTTGTGCTGCTCCAACGAGGGCTCCGGTGCGATCGGTCAGGGGCATAACGTTAATGTCAGTAAATTCGAGTTAAAACACAGACTTTGCTTATCCCGTGCGAATGCGCCGCACGAAACACAGACGTGGTGGGATAATTTCTAAATCACTTGAGGTCCCCAGGTAATACTAGTCACGTGCGAATAGGGCTCTCAGTAAATCAAGTACAGCTAAATGATGTTACTGCTACTGTGCTGCAGTTTTTAGTCACATTAGTGTTGCAAATTAGCATTGTTGGTCTGTTGGTCCATCCAACTCTGAACCAGAGTGAAACATCTCAACATCTACTGAATGGATGGCCATAACATTTTCTACAGACTTTCAGGGACCCCAGAAGATAATCGTAATTACTTTGGAGATCCTCAGACAACATCAGGTCAAAATTTAAATGTGTCCAGTTCTTTGGTTTAGCGAACACCTTGGGTGTTAAAGCCTAAGCTGCTAGCATAGCTGAAGACTTTTAGTTGTGTGTTTAAATAATGTACACCGATCAGCCACAACATTAAAACCACCGACAGGTGATGTGAACAACATTGATCATCTCATCACAATGCGATGTTCTGCTGTGAAACCTCGGGGGCTGGCATTCATGTGGATGCCACTTGACACCACCACCCATCCAAACACTGTTGTGGACCAAGTACACCCCCTCATCACAGCAACACTACCTGATGGCAGTGGCCCCCCAGCAGGACAGCGTGCCCTGACACACCGCAAACACTGCTCAAGAACAGCTTGAGGAACACAATAAAGGGCCTGAGGTGTCGACCGGGCCGCCAAATTCCCCAGATCCCAATCTGATTGAGCATCTGTGAGATGTGCTGAGCAAGGTCTGATCCATGGAGTTCCCACCACCCAACATACAGGACCCAGAGGATCCACTATAAAACGTCCTGGTGCCAGACACCACAGGATACCCTCAGAGGTCTTAAGTCCATGTCTTGACAGGTCAGCGCTGTTTTGGCTGCACAAGGGAAACCTTAGGCAGGTGGTCATAATGTTATGCCTGATTGGTGTATACTGATGCTAAACCTGTGATGTTTTTGTTTGTTTTCATCTTATATATTATGTTGCTTTGCCATCTTCTTCTTGGATCCATTTTTATGTTTATCAGTTGATTAAATTGTCTCTGCTCCCTCATTTATTTTGTTAACAGTCATTATTCCTGATTTGACGCAACTTGAGTTGCATTTTGAGTAGGGCGGAATAAATATGCAAAAAAATCCGATTGCAATTATTCTGATAGATATAACGCGATTGCGATGTGACTCACAACCTTAGAGGGAACACGTTGTGACACATTTTACTTCCGTCAAAAACTTCTTATATTTCAATTAATTGCTCGGCTCTACTTTTGTGTATGAAATGTGCTACATAAACAAGGTTTATTATCATTGTTATTGCTGTACTACCGTTTGAAGCAAACAGCACTGACCATGAGTCTAATCTTTTTGCACAATGTGAAACAGTAAAATCACAGCTCTCCACTTCAAAGTGTCATGTTAATTTAATATGTTTTATTATTAATTCAGTAACCAGAGGAAATAGAATGATAGAAACAAGGTACCAGTAAGTTTGCATTTCCCTTGTATGCATTCTGTTCTGCAAACTCCCCCAACAGTATTTTCACATCCATATGAGCTCCATCACCCATCCAGCACTCCTCCAAAGATTCATATGTAAACACATGAAGCAGTCCTTTTACAAAAGTACACAACAGACAAGTTGGCTGGAAATTAACATTGACCTAGATATATATTTACAAGTTTTTTTAGCCCGGTTTTAAAACACTGAGTAAAATCGGTGTTGAGACAACTAAACAAAACTTAAAATAGTGCGGTGCTAAAAGTACCAACATCTGCGTCATTCATTGTAAATTACACAATTTGTAAGTAGTGCGCTCTTTATTTACCACCCTCTACTTTACAGATGGTATCCTCTATGATGTGTTAATATACTTTAAATTAAATATAAATGTATGCACCATGTGTTCAGGCTATGTTTACAGCTTTAAAAGATAAAATCCCACATTAAGACACATAAAAGGCCCCTGCTCTCCAACATGGAGGACTGTGAGATAAGCATCTGGTTATTGTGACTGAAACATACCTCAACCAATAGAAAGTGTCTTTACAGAATGCAACAGTCTAAGTAAAAGTTAAGTTAAGTAAGGGGGAAATGTTTTAAAATTAATGCATTAGCCGTACAGCTCACATACATTGTTCAGGGTCACAGTAACCTTTCACTGGCTGCACAAGCCACATACAGTGGTCCAGGAAAATGTAACTGTTAAACTGTGAATTAGGTGACGAGGCAGTTTGCACAGTTTCTGGTTTGGGACTTGGGTATTAGACAATCTTACAGGCACTCAAAATTCTGTGACTGCTGCCCTCACAAATCACATGAACCCCTTAGGGGCATCTTGGTGTAAGAGTCAAAACTGCAGAATCCCTTTCTGTACCATTAATGACAAAAATAAAAACCAATGGAAATAATAGTAAAAAACAAACCAAACAGATACACAGAAATAAGACAAGAAAGCACCACAGAAAACGTGGTCTCAGTTTGCAGTTTGTTGCGACTTCGGAGTGCTACACCTTCTGTGCGAGGGGCTGTGCCAACCGCCGGCCTGCCTTCATGCGACTGCGTGCATATACCCGAAGGAACAGTGCCAAGAAAACTACAGCAACACCAAAGCCGCCTACTATGGTGACGGCATGACCATAGAGGAAACAAGAGAGGAGGATGGCGATGGCCTGCCGCAGGGTCATAATGATGGTGAAGACGGCAGCACCGAACTGGTTGATGGTATAGAAGATGAAGAGCTGGCCGCATGCAGAGCACACGGACAGCAGCACGGCATGGAAGGCAAACTCGGAGTGTCGTGTCATGAAAGCTAGCGAGTCGAAGAAGGCGCCCTGCTCCAGCAGCGAGCCGACAGTGAATAAGCAGGAGAACAGGTTGACCCCAAACATCATTTGCACCGATGACATCTTGTACTTGAACAGGTTGTCTTGCCAATTGGAGGTGAAGCTGTCGAAGACGATGTAGCCGATGAGGATGATGACCCCGCTGAAGGTGGTGACGGTAGACGGGTGCTTGCTGGGCGTGCTGGACAGCAGGAACATGCTGACGCCCACTGAGATCAGCACGGCCGTGAAGTACTCCCAGTATTCATAGCTCTTGTGGGAGACGATCTTACCCATGAGCATGACGGGAATTACTTTAGAGGCCTTGGCCAGGACTTGAGTGGGGAAGCTGATGTACTTGAGGGCTTCGTACTGGCACCAGCTGCTCATGATGTTGGAGAGCGAGGCGAAGGAGTACTTGTACATGGGTGCTCCGTGGCGAGGCTGCTTGAACAGGGTGCACCACAGACCTGACACTGTCAGGGCCAGGATACGGTTCATGAAGACCAAGAACTGAGAGTCCTTGAATCTCTCACCCTGCTCTTCTGGAGTTGTAGCTCCGTACGAACGAGTCATCACCCTCTCCTGCAGGACTCCCCATGTCAGGTACGATACCTAGAAATAAGTAAACAGACTTTAGCTTTTCAGGGGTAGACTTCATGTTTAATATCCAAGTTGACTCTTGACCTCTGACACTTTTTACAAGCAAAGAAACAACTTCATGTATTGAAATTAATGCAGAATTTACAAACTGGCACAATTAAACAAAACGTTTTCAAAGTTTCTCCTCATGCAATTTGTAAGGGAGTCGGGGGATATTGTGGATACTGTGTTATCATAAACATCTGCAGCTAACATAAGCAAGGTAAGAGAGCTCAAACGTGTAATTTACACTAGAGTGAGCTCTTATTTACTAGGTAGAGTGGGCGTCCCATGTACAGAGGCTTTGTCCTCGCTGCAGCGGCCCTGGGTTCAACTCCTGGCCTGCGGCCCTTTGCTGGGTGTCACCCCCCTTCTCTCTCACCCTGTTTCCTGTCATCTCTGAAGCTGTCAGATCATACTCCTGCCATATTTTGTTGCAGTTGATGTTTTACCATTGTCTCTTACCAGAACCTCCCTTTATACAAACATTACTATGTACATTACACTATTACAATACAAATGTGAGTATAATCACACTTAATTAAAACAAACAAAACACAACCTTCTCTACAGCATCACAAACAGAAAGTCATTATACGATGGTATAATAGGATTAGAACACATCAGCTTTATGTACTCAATGACTGCATCTTCCCAGGAGGATCACTACCTGAAGTCCAGCAGCACAAAAGATCAGTTTGAGGATCTGTCTGACTGATGAGCCTGAATCACCCTCATTCCTCGGTGCAACTGACACGTCATCCAACAGACCTGTTTTGGCCTCACTGCCAAACACACAGGTCTTTATGACAGGGTAGCAAATTCCACTACCTGAAAGAGAGAAAAACATACATAAACATTAACGAATTAACTTGATACCATTGATGGTCAGGAAGTTACGAAGACATCAAGTTTGTGTTCTGAAACTAGAATTAATTTCCCCATTAGATGTCAGTATCTCACAAGCCCAAACCTGTTTCTAAGTAATTGGTGCGCTTGAAGTAGCTAATGAGGAGGTAGCCCGGGATGATGATGGTGGAGTATCCAAGCACATTGACGAGGAAGCGGAAGAGCCAGACTTCGTGCCAGCCTTCCAGTAGCGATGACTCCTCGGCAGCCACAGAATGGAAGAGAACCAACACAAGTGCAGGCCAAGCCCTACAGGATAATACAAAATGGTACATCAGGCTACATTGATCACAATATATACATACAGTGGGGAGAACAAGTATTTGATACACTGCCGATTTTGCAGGTTGTCCCACTTACAAAGCATGTAGAGATCTGTAATTTTTATCATAGGTAATCATGCCTAAAAAAACATTCTTTGAATAATATATTTTATGAGACCCTTCCTACCTCAAGTTTATAATGCAGGCTACCTGTTAAAAGTCTCCAAGCTGCTGTCAACACAACCCTGATGACATCAAAAGGGTTATTTTCAAATAAATCTCCCTCAAGAGCCACAAAGGGTACTATATGACTGTTTCGTGAGGGCACCTCAGTCAGTCCTAGGAATGTTACTCACTGGGTGAATGGACCAAAAAAGCCACCACTCTCTGGTCTGGTCTGGTTTTCAACAGTTTCCTATGTTGTATTGTGACGTCTAACTGTGATGTTACAGAACCAACAATGACATGAGTCGCAAAGTTGTGACATACGAAAAACGGGATTGGTCAGCTTTAATGATGGTCCCAATGACGCCCACATGGTCAATGCAAAATTGCAATACCCAATACAGCCACTCTGCCAAGATTACTTCACATTCCCACTCTGATGACAAGAATCTGTTTGCTCATCCAATCACAGCGATAAAAATTTGTTGACGTCAATCCAAAACAGATTAGAGTACTGGGCTAGGGTAGGCTTTAAATGGTTCACCGTGATTGGATGACTTTGTCGCCATTCTAAGAAAAAAGAATCGCTTTCCTGGGGGATCGGTTTCCAAAAGCTGAGTAGTGTCACCCATGACAAGCAAACCCATCTGAATGCACAACATAGGCTCGCAACAGCTAGTAAAAATGGGAGGTATGGAGGATACGTTATCGAACCACTAAACAAGAAAAGTAAGTAAGTAATTAGGTGCGCTGGGTGGTGCCACCAACACCAATGGCTCAAGCACACCTGTGGTGAAATCCTAGCTGCCTATGAAAAAGGTGTGCTCCATGCTGTCGTGGCACAGAGTGTGTATCCCATTCAAAGTGAGGCTGGGCCTCCTGGGGGGGGGGGGGGGGGGGGGCTGT
>OMLP01046083.1:50598-63946 GCA_900302685.1 Spondyliosoma cantharus
GGGGCTGTTAGCCTGACTCATACAGAGCCTCTTTGTGTGGGACTCTGCTGTGGCCAAGTAGCCCACTGCAGCAGGACCTGGGCTCTGAACAAGCAGCTTATTACATGGAGGAATGCACTGCACTGGGCTGGGCAGCCATCCCACAGGCTGCTACACCACAGGAGCACAGACAGAGCACTGCCAAAATGTACCTGAGGCGAGAATGAGTGCTAGTGTCTCGTGTGAGTACATGACAGCAGACAATATGGATTCAAACTAAACTAAACACAGCACCCCCTTATTAGAAAAACGGCTAAATAAGATTGCACTGTCATTCATGACAAGTATGTCACAGTTACTTCCAAACTAGCATAGAGGGAGCACTGTGGATAAAGCACTATATTCGCAGTAAACACATCAGCGCAGAGGATGTTGTACCGAATTCTCTGACCATTGGATTCTGTGTAGCCATATTGCCACTGCAAATACTTCTATCACACGTTACAACACACAGTATTTTTAAGTGTTACCGAACACGGTGCCTGCAGACTGCCATGTACACTTTAGTCTCACAGCGAATAAAGTCTGTCTCCCAACATGTAACTTAGCGTATTATCTAAATATTCCGCGGTCACAAAGCGTACAATGTTTTGACCCTACGTGAACATCGTTTCCGTTAACACTCATCATAACAAAACAAGTATGATAACAAATATATGTGGAGATATGAAGTGTAGCTTCACTGAATCTTGGCTCCTGTACACTAACGTTACAGTTTCACTTTAGCGCTCGGGTTTGTTTGCAGACTTCAGAAACACACTGACAGTCATCGTAACTACGAATTATGGAAACCGGCGGTTAGATGATATCATTGCACGCTCACAGGTACAGAGGACAGTCAGCTAAGCTTGTCCAAACTCAAAAAAATCATCTTTTTAGCTTGACATATTTGAGTTAGCTCCTCTTGGTGTCCATCGTTACCTCCATGAAAAAGATGGCATTTTCCCCACTCAGTGTCCCGACACCTGGCGCTGCGAACACGCCGACAGACTCAAGCGTCTCCGCTGGAACAGAGCATGAAGCCTCACGGGTCCGGCAGGTAACGTTGTTTTTTAACAACCAGGGAGTGTCTTCTTTCGGACTAGCCGCCTTTAGCTTTGATGTCTTCAACTTATCCTCAATGGCCGATGTGTTCACTTGAGCAGGAAAGGCCCCCTCCTCCTGAGTCAACACGAAAAGGATACCGGAGACCGAGAGCAGCGTCCCCCTCCTCAGCGGCAGCGCCCCTGGCGGTGTGGAGGTGTATACTGTATATAGAGCACATTTCATTCACAGGAGAACTGCTGTACATGCAGTACATTTACTCAAGTACTGTACATGAGTACAATTGTTAGTTACCTGTACTTTACTTGAGAATTTCCATTTTCTGCTACTTTAAACTTTTTTACTCCACTCCACTTATTTTATAACTTAAATTACAAGTTACTTTGCTGATTACATGCTTTATCAGAGCCAAGGTAGTGTGTTTGAAAAAAAAAAAAATATATATATTTTAAAAGAAGAAGAAGAGCTAGAACAAGAAAATGGATTATAATAAACTGCAAAATGCTTAATATTTGATCTGAAAATCCGCCAGGCCAATAATCCAGTCAACCCATAGTCACTTGATCACTTTATTGTTGATTCTGTGACGTATTTTTTTTTTTGTATTAGGTTAATACTTTTGGTCCCCAAAATGATAAAACACATTTAATTAGACTTTTATTGCATATCCATGCTCATACATAAATGCACCCACATCCCAATATCCCTGACTAATTTTGAGTAGTATAAATACGCTTGATATTGAAGTACATTTAATATGAGATACTTTCAGATCTTTACTTATGTACTATTTATTTAGGTGACTTAAATTTTTACCACGGTAGTATTTCAAAATAATATCTTTCATTTTATTCAACTTGCTTGGGTACTTTTTACAACACTTTTACATGTACATGATTGATGCACGCACGATGCCTGTTGTCAAAAATATAAAAATATCAATACTTAATATTTGAAACTGTTTCAATACTCATTTTTCCACAGTATCAATACTGATACCAGTTGTGTTTTCTCGCTCTTGTTTCCATCACTGAGACGACACACACTGCTGCAGTGTCGACATAAGTCTACCTCCTCTCACTCTTTTGACTGTGGTCAAAAGTAATTTAGCTTAAATGCTGTTGAGCTTAACACACAGTGCACAAGCCTTGTTATATCAGTCTTTTATCAAATATCTAGACATTTTGGCCCTCAATGTTTATATCAATTTTCACCGTAATATCAAACATGAATCAACCTTTTCACAGCAGACATTTTATTTACTGCATGCAGCTACCATGAAAATTCTGACATTGTCATATTATATTATTTCCAACAGCAGCATTTGATCTGCATGTCAGTCTTTCAAATAATAAAAATGATGGAATCTTTTATATTTTCAAGATGAATACCTATTTCATAAGTCTGGCATACGAAAATGCAGCAGACTTCCTGTAAAAAGACACAACTAATGCCTCCCATCACGGTTGCAGTGATAATATTAAAGCAGGAAAATGTGTGATAGGGAACTAAGTGATAAGCGAAACTGGTTTATAACATTTCACAACACCTTTCTGTTTTCACAAAGCCGTTGGCAATGCTTGCGTGACCCATACTGTATAGCTCAAGCTATAGGCTCAGTGGGGAAGTAGTTACAGTTTCATAACTCTGTTCTAGCAGTTGACCACAGAGCTGCTTCGAAGCTATCATCATAATAACTTGAGTGTTTAGCTGACCAGAGGAAAGATAAAGTATTGCCTCAGAAAAAAGCATGAAGTGGAGACTTTGTGCCAGCATATTAATCTGTCTCGCTGTCGGCGTGTGCTTGTGAAGGAGATACAGCTGAGTGGAATTTCCAGTTGCTCCACAGCCATTGTATTATTGGAACCATCAGGAAGAAGCCACTTACAGGAAAACAAAAGATACACCTGACAAAAGCCGGAACAGAAACCGCTGTGTTTTCGTGAAAGATCTTTTTCATGAAGTCTGCTCATTACAGTTGACGGGAAAAATGTATGATGGGATCTCTCTGCTGTAAAATCCAGTAAGTCATATAAAACACAATCACTTTACAATTTACTGTGGATGCATCAAATTATAACGTAAGGAATCTCTGTATGTCTGTTATTCACATATCTTGAGAATGGTTCATCCAATCTACTTCACACTTGACAGGTTGGTTGCTGAGGATCCAAGGAAGTGCGGTTTAGGATTTAGTATTAACTGATTGATTTTGAAGAAACTAAAAAGCTGACAGCCGACACTCTTCGCTGTGTAACTACAAGTCAAAGTTGGGCTGGCCTCAACTGGCTAGCTGGCTACGCTGAGCCGTTTTGTAACTCTGTCGCTCATAGTGTGAACTAACATAGTCCAAGTGATATGTGCCCAATTAGAGGCGATATGTTCACTTTTTCATAAAACAAAATCCTTGATACATCAGGGTCGACATACCAAGTATCATTCCTTTATGAAAAAACATTGTTGTTACATTCCACCTGGACTGTCTTCTGTCTGTTTGCATTTCAGGAATAACCTTTATGAAGCTCCTTGATAAACCTGGAGCTACCAGTACAGAACAGAAATTAGATAATTATCATTATTATGGGTTTGGGTGTGTGAAGATATCACAAGCAAATCACTGACATGTGTAAAAACATTTCCTTTACCCAGAAAAGAGCACAATATGCTGTCAGTTTTTCCTCATTTTATTACAAAATAAACAAACTGCCCATATTAACTAGACAGAGCAGTGTAATTACACACCAAGGGACAGTGACAGTTTACTGCAGATTGAAGATGAGATAAATAGAGAAAAATGTTTCACATGAAGCAGCGAACCTAAAAATTATTATTAAAAAAAATAGACAAAGCTCCATTTTGTGTTATCTTACATTTCAAAGTGGGCAATAATTTTTTTTTTAACAAATAGCAGGGATGTGATTAGTTTGTCTTTGTAGGATTTCAGGTCTCTTTGTGACAGTTTTACACTCAGTAAACCGTGGCTACAATGAAAGGATATAAACACATTATCACAGCACTGATAAAGTTTGAGAAACTACGAAACAAACTTGCAAAACGATTTGAATGTTCAATTTAAGCCATTAAAATAAGGGTTAATGTGATAAAGAGGTAGAATTTCTTATGGGTGTTGAACATGTTGATAGAAGGCTTGGCTGTCACAGTGAGGTACCGTTTGTTAAAACACCTCCAGACGCACGCGGAAAGAAGCAAAGTAATCAAGTCAATGAATTAGAAATAGATTTTTTTTTTAAATCAGTGTTCAGATAAGCAGAATCACTCTCTCATCATCAGAGGCGAGTAAGATTTATATGGTGTGCATATTTGTCTAGATAATGGATAAATACAGAACAAATCAGAACGTACTACAGAACTTCAGTTCCAATACAGCTTTTTTTTGTTTTAAGCCGCAGTGAGACTCCAGACAATTTCAAGATCGTTGTTCTGCCTCAAAACTTCATACCGACCACCGACCTCCCCGAGATCTGGATGTCATCAAAAGGAAATAGAGCCAGAATCTGAAAGACAAGTATACAAAAGGTCGTATTTTACTGATGACTGTTGTAATTGTCCATTGCTATCCTCTCAAGATGTTAAAAACATGCAATGTATCCGACACCCAGTGTTTATGTAAATATTGCTTTGCCTCACAAAATTTGACATCTTGAAGAATGGCAACCCACAAACTGCGTTTCACACTTTCTGACTTCTCCATCCTTTCTGTGAAACTGAGTCCCAAACCCACTTCTTTCTGCTGAATCCATAAATCTTTAAAAATGTGACATTTTCTAAAAAGGCTTTGTAATTTCCTGGAACAGATGGGCACTGTAGTTCATTACCAATTTCACACATTTGAAATAAGTAGGGCTGCAACCAACAATTATTTTCACTGTTGAATAATCTTTTGATTATTTTCTTTATCGATCAATTAGTTTTTGGTCTATAAAAGAATTCGATCAGTGTTTCTCCAAGCCCAAAATGTCATCCTCAAATAGCTTGTTAAGTCCACAATCCAAAGATATTCAGCTTACTGTCATAGATGAGTAAAGAAACCTGAAAATATTCAAGCCAATGAATTGATTATCAAAATAGTTGGCATTTAACTAATAACTAAACAATGAATGAATGAATTGTTTATCAATTAATTGTTGCAGCTCTAGATGTATGTATGGAGGCAGAAATGGCTTATGTATCATGTTCATTATAAAGAAGTAACCAGTCACCCAATGCAAAACTGTAGCTTATCAATGTGTTTTTTATAGTACAATGGAGGAATAAGCTATAAATTATGTATGGTATTCCATGCTAAATGTCAGTCACAATGACTTACATCATCATTGCCGTCAGCCAGATCCAGCGCCGTTTCATCCTCCATGTTTCGCAGCATTGTGTCAGCTCCAGACTGGCAGAGAAGGTTAGCTATGGCAGCGTCCTGTCTCCCGACCGCCAGGTGGAGGGGGGTGCAGCCGTTAAACATGGCAGCATCCACATTGGCTCCCCTGTTGAGGAGCAGCTTCACCGATGTGATGTCATGTAGCTCCACGGCGAGATGAAGAGCTGTTTTACCGCTGGTTCCTTCCTGCAAGGGGTGTAGAATAAAAAATAATGAGACATTCCAGAGCTACACAAATGGAACAATATTATCAAGTAGTAAGTAATGGTATGTTTCATTCTAATAATTTTGTTCGTTCAATATTTCATTTTTGCACATATTTCTTTCAAGTAAGAGGAATAAGAATAACAAGAAGAAGATGAAGACAACGAAGAAGAAGAAACCGGATGTGAGGCAGAGTGATATGTTTGGCCGGTGATTCAAACTGAGAGGAATGTCCGTGGTAGTTTCTGGACTGACTGCCGTGTTCCCTTCCATCAATAGAAAGTTAAGAGTGGCTGACCAGCCCAGCCTAATCATATCTCAAATCTAATTGTGTCTCCATGAATCCTGCAGGAAGCCCTGAGCTCAGCTCATATCACTATCAGCATTGCACAAGTGCAACAGATTTATAGACAGGGACACAACTTAAGGCCAAACGCAGTAAACAGTCTGAATGGGATTAATTTGGTTATAAATGTCGAAAGTTTACTGGATCAAATGAAGAATACTGAAACTAAACTTGATTCTATGCAGACAAACTGTATTTTCTTTTTTTCTTCCAAAGTTATGTTAATAAACTTAGTATAGTTAATAGTTCATTCACATCTATTGTGTGAATCTTAAATCTTCCTTAATCTAAATGTTTGAAATCAGTCAACCTAAAGCTTATTTAAGGGGTAATTTCACACAAAATTACAAAAAGATGAAAAGCCTCTTCTTTCCAGGAGACTTGTGTGCCTAACTTTTCATTATTGGGTGCACATAATTCGGGTCCACATAATTCAGGTGCACCCAATAATACATTTTAATTAAATTTCTTTAAACAATTGATAAATAATTGTCTTTTATATTTCAGTAACAAAAATATTTTCATACATTTTTTGAATCGTCCTGCTCAAAATCAGGCACACCGATGTTTCAAATGGAAATGTATGTCCACACTTTTATTTGGGTGCATGTGCAACCGAAAATAATTGCACCCTGGAGCCCTGGTTTCTTTTCTGTGAGATGAAGGATTCAGTATGGGTCACCCTTCCATTAAAGCCTTGTTATTAAAACTATATAAATCCTCATGAAGCAGTAAGGACTAACCTGGATATTCAGGTCTGCTCCCTTATTCGTCAGGATCCTTATAATCTGATGTTGTCTGTTCAGTGCAGCCAAGTGAAGACAGGCAAGACCTGGAAGCACACATTTTATTGTAAATGTGGAACAAGCTACTTATTTTGACGTCAAAAGTGACCCAAAAAAAAGTTGTTTTTGCAAATGACAAAGTCAAACAGAGACCATGAGTACATAGATGAACAACAAACCTGCCACATCTTCTGAACAAAGCTTGCTAGATAAAGCTAAATAAATAGTTGGCTGATGAGGCACTGCAGCAGTTAGTCTTAATCCTCACCTCTCCAGTTTTGGGTCTCGAGGACCGGTGCCAACTTGCTCGGAGAAACTTCACTGGTCATCTCGGTTGCGCACTCCGTCTGCCCATGCTGGCAGGCCACGTGGAGCGCTGTGTTTCCGTCCTGGTCCTGCAGATCCAGGCTCACTCCTTTCTCCACCAGGCCCTTCACCACATCAGTCAGGTTCAGGTAGGTGGCCAGGTGCAAAGGGCTCTGAGGATCGGCAAAGAAAAAGGATGTCTCTAGTTACCATTTATTCATCACAATAAAATGCCTGCAAGACTTTTTAAAGATTAATTAATTAATGGGTTAATTTAAAAAAATCATTAAGTCATTTATCAGGCAAAGGTTGAAATTTACTGGATCTAGATTTTCAATGTAATATTTTCTTTGGCTTTATAGCATAGTAAGTCTTTATAACACAGTAAGTCTTACATATTTCAACTTTAATTGACTAACTATATTACATTTGAAAGATTGTATAGTTTAAAAGTTTGAATAAAATGCTAATCACAATTTCCCATCGCAAATTAATAGATAATCAAAATAATTGGCTATTGACTTTCTTTCAATCAATTAATCAGCAAATAATTGCAGCTCTGGTTTGTTGCTGCCCTAATTAAAGTAGATTTTTGGTTTGCTGCCGTTGTCCTTCAAACGTGCTGCGTCTACTTCAGTCAATGTTTTCATGCATTTCCCAGAAGAGAACAGAAACTTTACATGTTGCATTCAAAGACCAACAGAACTATTCCAGCTGAGAAAGTGAGAGTTGCACCTTCAAACCAAAACAAGTTTTGAAGTTGCACTGGGTTTTCAACTGTTCTGAGGGTGTAGAATTTGATACCTCCGAATTTGAAATCATCAGAATCTGCAGTAAAACTGAATTGTGTGCAACAAAGGGAAACCGCAAAAAAAAAAGTGACCCAAAAAGCAGCAACATTTGCTGCTTTTTTAATCAAAGTGCACATATCTGAGGGTGAATTATCTTTTAAAAACCTTAAATAGTAAAATTTCCAAATGTGAGGTCATAGAATGACTGATGAGGAAATAAGGGACCCAAAAATGACTAATTGAGTCACTGCTTGAAGTGCTGAGTCTTTACTTCAGATGTCACTTCACTTTTGACAGTTCTCTCAGTTTTTTTTTTCTGTCTTCTGTCTCAGGTCTGACATATTAAAAGGACTGGAACAATTCCTCCACCCACATCCACACAAGGATGGACTCCACAACTCCCTGTGGTTCTATTTCTAACAGGAGGTAGAGGAGGGGAGTTTCCATTCAAAGTCCCTTATGAGCTAACCCTGGAACCACCCACAGTGACGTCCCTGTGAGAGGACAGACTGCAAATAAAGAGGAACAACAGTTCTCTGGAAGTACATAAATAATGCCACTGTTTCCACGATCGAGATACTGATGAAGGGGAAGTCATTTAGGATCAAAAAATTCCAGCAGAAGCTGCAGAGTGCTTTTGTAGTGGAAAGAGTCAGTTGAACTTACCTGGTATAAATTATTTTGGATGTCCAGGACTTCTTTTGGAAATAGCTGTATCAACTGTTGAGCGATTAATTCTTCTTCATGGATGATCGCTAAGTGCAGGATTCTGCAGGAGTGGCAAAGGAAAATAAAGATCTTTATCCATCGTGCTTGCAAAAACTTGCAGGCTCACTCTATCTTGACTTCTTCTAACAACTTCCAACATTGAGCAATCGACACCCAAAAAAAGACTGCATTTCAACAAGTGGCGAAAATGTTGCCTCATAATTTTCCTCGGTATTCGTCTCAAGAGGCTACTTTGAAATGTAACACTTGATGGGCGAAATGACAAGATTTAGTGGTTGGGGGGTATTGAGCAATACAAACCTTTGGAGAAAAAGATACTATAGCTTGCTGTTACAGTAAAGAGGGACATGTTAAAACCGCCTGACAGTCAATGCTTAGCTTAAACACTTAAAGCAAATGACAAAACAAAACCAAAACACACTAACCTCAAAACCTGAGTGGGAAGTTGTAGCAAACAAATGTGTGCAAAAAGCAGGAAATGGAACAAGGCATTAGTGCTTAATTTAGAATAACCTAGAACAACACAAGGAGGGCTCATCTGTGAGAGGAATTCAGCAGCTTTGTATCGTCACTCCGCTTCAAGCTGCGTCAAATTTTTATACATCGAAACCGATTTCTAGAGGATGACATTTCATTGACGCATATAGGCCCAGTGTGTTGTGTAATGTGTGTCACTGCAGTAACTTCACGCTCTCTTAAAGTTCAGCAACATGCTTTTTTTCTACAGTTCAGACTAAATGTCATTGAACTATTCAGCGACAGACAGTGTGGGATCAAACGTTCCCACAAAATCTCACAGCACACATTTCACTCAGCTGCCTGCTGCGAGCAGGTCAATCACAAGCCTCATGTTCAATAGTCTCCACGTTAGTTTGATATGAACATCAAAAACTAAATTGAGTTTAGGCATTCATTGTGATATATTTTGTAATGACATTTAAGTCACTGAATGCAACTATCGGATGATATATTACCTGTGCTTTTTAACTGGCTGATCAAAAAAAAATCTTTTTATATTATCTTGCATTATATTTTCCATTTTTTGTCACAGCCAGAAGGATTTCTTTGTTTTTTGTTTAAGAATTTAAGATTAATTTAATAAGGAGACATGAGACTCATCAATAGTGAGTAATGCAATCAATGAAATCTTTTTTTTTTTTAAGTTTCACTTTCTAATTTATAAACCTGCAAATATTGCGGAGTGTGTACTTTTTAGCTCGACTTATTTTTAAGATAGATAAAGCCAACTACTGTTAATGATTCAAAACGCGTTTCCTTTGGGCCACAGGAGATCATATTAGGAGTTGGACTCAAAGGGTAAGTATGACACAGTCACATTATGTTGACGAACAGGGCTGCAACTAATAATCTTTTTAAGGAAACTTTCGATTAATCTAAAGTTAAAATCAGGATTTTTATAGTTGTTTTTTTGCTTTGGACAGCAGCCAGCCCATTAGCGATTGCCATGATGACACAAGGTAACGCTAGGAGGGGGAATTTTAACTTCATTTTATATTAGCTGATGGACAAAGATTGTATCATTCATGTAATTTTTCATGCAAGAAAAGCCAAACGTTAGATGATTCAAATGGCTCAAATGTGAGGATTTGCTGCTTTTCCTTGTTCCACATCCATTCTTGTTAGTTTTGATTCTAGTTCTATAAGTGGTTGCAGCCCTAAACTACTATGGTTAAGTAGTTTACATCATAATGACTGAAGAGCCACTTCTATGCGAAAGACCCAATACATGTTTGTTTTTTTATTTGTGATTATGGTCCACCACTTCTGAATGGATGTAGAGGAACATTCTTTAATTGAAGTTAAAAGAATCTTTATCTAATCTTTAGGTTTGAGACTTTTTTTTGGACAAAAATAAGAAGTGTTTAATGTTATTTTTGGCTCTGGGAGAATGTGATGAGCATTTTTCAGTATTTTCATTTGTTTTACAGACTAAACAGCTTATCAATTAAGCAAAAATAAATAATAAATACAACTGCACCAGTGTGCTACCAAGTACATAAAATCTTTTCATAAACAAAAAAAAACAAACTCACATTGGTATGATAAAGTGTCTCGTTGGAAAACGTAGCGATGTGTACCAGAATCACTTTTTAGCCCCTCCAAAAAATGTCAACCCTGTGAGCAAACATTTTAGTGTGAAAGGGACTTCCTGGTTTGAGTAAGACTTGAATGAATAAGAACTAAAAAAATCCCACGGGAGGAAAAAAAATCATGCTTGCATGATTCTCTCTCAGAGTAAGCAGCAGCAGCAGCAGTGTGGTGTGTTTCAGGTGTTCCTTTCCATCGCAGGTATCTATAGTTTGGTCGTGATAATGAAAGCATGTGGCCCTAACAATCAGCGAGCGGAAATGAAAAGAGGTCAGAGGCACAACAACACCTCTTCAACACGGTGTGAATACATCAATCTGTGGATTACACTAGTGGCTGCAGCTGTCATTAGTAGGCCTGATTTCACATCAAAACAGACTGATGACAGAGCGACACAAGATGAGTCTACATGTGCTGATAAGGCAGTGTGTATGGAGGCTGGTGTTTGGATTGAGTGCAAAAAAGCAGTGCTTTCATTGAGTCAAACTGAGAAATGAAAAGCAGCAAACAGCCACTGCGACTGCAGGTTTACTGCCATTTCTCAGAAGAAGAAAAAGAAGGAAGACAGCAGCTTTGTGGGATCCACCAATAAAAACATGCAGCACACACTGTCCCATCCTGATCAACAAGTTTCTTGGATCAAAAGCCGTCTGCAGTGCTGCCTCACAGCATGTGCTTTGTCTTTGCTGTGTGGGGAAGTCCAGACCTATCTGTTTCACTTCTGTTTTCTGACTGAGAGACGCTGTCCACATTTATGACAAGGACAAAGTTCATTAAAAAAGTCTGCAGTATCACACCGCCATGAAATCCCCTTGAAAAACCAGCATCATGGGAAGAACTGTGCCTCAAATTCATTATGATTTATAGACTTCATAAATGGCAACTTCCAAATGTTTGATTAGCTGCATGCAGCACCAGTAGAGCTGAATCACTGATTAGTGCAGCAACAGAAATAAACTAGAAACTATTCTGATAGCTGTGTCTTCTTTTAGGGCCATTTTTCAAGCAAAACTGCAAAGTATTCTCTGGTTCTAGCTCTCAAATGTGAGGATTTTGCTGCTTTTCTCGGTTTTACAGCATTGTAAACTTAATTTCTTTGGAGTTTGACAGTTTTTCCACACAAAAAGACATTTGAAGGTGTCCCACTGGGGAACTTGTGATGGTTTCTGGATCGAGCTGCTTTTTTGCTGCTTTTAAATCACTGCAGACTGAGTATCTTTGGATTTCGGACGAGCAAAAAATGCTAAATATTTTCTGGTTCTAGCTCTGAAATGTGAGGATTTGATGCTTTTCTGTTCTCTGTTTTACATCACTGTAAACTGAAAATCTTTGGGTTTTGGATACCTGAAAGTGTACCCTTGGACTGTGGGAACTTTTCAATTTTCTTGTATTTCCTGACACTTCATAGACACATTATTATAATCAATGACCAATATACTATTTGTTGCAGCCCTACCCATCAAAGCTACAGACAATCTGTGTACCCACAGACATAGGTCATTAAATACAACATAAGTATGTCCTAAGAGAAATGGGGTGGGGAATTTGGAAGTACAGCTAATAAAAGCTTAGCAAACATTAATGGTGAAAAAGTTGGTCAGAGACACAGTTAAAATGCAAGGCACCATGTTTAAACTGAAACCACCGTGTATGCAACAGTGAACACCGAGCCTTTTAGCAGAGAAACTGAGAAAATAGACTAAAAACCTACGTGTCTCCATCTTCAGTAATAGTTGTGAGCAAGTTCTCGTCCTGTTCAGAGAGTTCAGAGATCTGTGCCTGCTCCTCCTTGGCGCTGGACAGCGTGCAATCCCCCACTATTTCTGTCAGACTCTCCACCGTGATGGACGCGGAGCCATACGCCGAGTCCAGGCGCTCCTCCCCGGTGGCGAACTTGTCCCTCGGCCCGCTGAAGTCGGCGCTCGGCTCCCGGGGCTCCTCTGACTTCAGTATGGAGCGGTACGAGTCGATGCCCGAGTCTGTGCGGCAGTCCTCTAGCAAGTCATCTTTCCTACAGTCGTCGCTCGCCATGGTGGTGGTGGTGTTGGCTTCACTGGGTTTCCCCCCTCCCGCCTTCCCCGAGGACTTTACAGGCTAGTTGCGCGCTGCCGCCGCTCGGTGCTCGGTGAGGATGTGACCGGACTCCGGGGATAGCCGACTGACACCTGAGGAAACCACCGCTCCTTTGTGAAACCAGAGGAATGAGCCGCCGCGTTTCATGCCACTAACCGACAATAAACTACCCCACAGCGACAGGCCTTCACTTTCTATCGATTAGATGTGTTTTGAGAAGTTTTAAAATGAAGTACGGTCATCACAGACTTCGCGAAAAGTTTTTTTTTTTTTTCAAAAACGAGCTAATTGAGGCGAAAACGCTGGTCGTCTACATATCCGGTAACAGCATGAGCTCCAGGCGGAGAGCATATGAGCAGAGAGAAGCGATAAGGGGAAGCGCTGACATGTGAAAGGCGAAGCTGTTTTTGTCACGCGGGGATTCCCCAGTGCGCGTGAGCGAACACACACACACACACACACACACACACACACACACACACACACACACACACACACACACACACACACACATCCATCCATGCAGCCAGAG
>OMLP01046083.1:63966-77363 GCA_900302685.1 Spondyliosoma cantharus
AACACACACACACATGCTTTCTCTGTAACACACCCATAAAGACCTGTGCGCAGACAAAAAGCACAAAGAGATCCTCAAATCAAAGTTAACAAGTATGCACACACACACACACACACACACACACACACACACACACACACACACACACACACACTTCAACTGGAAGCGTCAAAGTTCAGTAGTCACAAGTAACGGAAACGGATGTGACATTTTCAAAATAAAACCGCACTAGAATTACAGTGTAGCTGGGTTCCCCTTGATATGAGTTTAAAGAACCACACAACTGTTTTTTTTTTTGTTTTTTTTTTAATGTTTTAGTAAAATATACATACGTTTTAAAGCAAATATATTTGCCAGGCATTGATTTCCAGACATTTCTATACAGTATGAAAATCATTTAGCATTTTAGCATTAAAATTCAGTCAGAGCCTCCGAAGTCACGTGTCTTCCGGTTTGTATGGAGATGATTGCTGTGTCTCAATTCAGGGGCTGTGTTCGAAATCACTCACTACTCCCTATATAGTGCACTACATAGTGACTATTCCATTTTGTAGTGCTGTCCGAACGTCTAGTGGGAAATATTATACCCTATATAGTGCACTCAAAGTATCCCACAATGCATCGTGAAAAGTAGTGTGCAACCGATGGTCACTAACCAAGCAACATTTACCATCATGCATTGCGCTGCGGATGAACGCATGGCGGTTTCAATTCACATTTCAATTGCGCGACAGTAGTGACGTCATTAACGGCGCCACAGTAGTGTCCGAAAGTCGCATCCAGGAAATGCTCCAAAGGCTAGACCGTCCCATTTAACAACGGTTGATGCAGTTAACAAGGTCTCTCCGAAGGACTTGCCTTTGAAGACCACAGAGGCCGGGTCCTTCGAAGGATGCAGACCCTGAATTGAGACACAGCAGATGTGTTGGATAATGTTACTCTTTAAAAGTAACTCATTACATTACAGCTCTACAATGTTTAAGTTACAGGTTATGACCGCTCAAGGAGACTGTGTGTGAATGTGGGATTCATGGCACAATTAAAAAAATGTGAAATATGTGAAAACTTTTGGGCATTTTTGGGTGAACCTATCCTTTAAATCCCTGCTAATTGATGTGGAAATGAGTGCAAACCAAAGGCTGCCAAATATATATTTCAAATTGTTTATTTAGAATAGAAGTAAATTCCCTTAATTTCCTTATTTTGGAAATATAAATTTTAACTATGCATGGTTAGGGTTTTAATTGCCTGAAACTAAGAATCATTGCATTTTTATTACCTTGGAATTAGTCTTTAATATCTGAAATATAATATATAAAATCTACAGAGGGAGCTTTTAATGGCTTTTGAAGATTTTAACAGCTATCATAGGGGAGGGTGAGTTGAACTGTATTCAGTTGGTTGCAATCCGCAACCTCACCACTAGATGTCACAAAATCCTACACATTGCACCTTTAAATTATTGTTATGAGGTCACTTAGTGCCTATATCTCAAATCAACCTATACTTAAACTGCAATCCAAGTGACAATAATGTAAAATTAACGTTAATTTCTTAACTCATGGTCAAAATGGTTCACAAAAAAACAATGTATGATTAAAGAGCTCACACACAGAACACAGTGTATGACCCTATAAGCCTTCTGGGGTAAATCCAAATATTCATGAATAAATTACAGGTCAACATAGTGTTTCAAGTCACTGAACACTGACTATTAAACTTGACATGACATTTAGTATCTATTTCCTTTTTAAATATATATATATTAGACAGCTTACACAAAGTCATTTTAATGCATATTCCTGAATTATTAAATGCTCAGCCCAGTCAAGTTTTATTTTCTCAAGTCATAACCGGAAGTCCAAACCTTTACAGTAGTAGGCTTGTCACTGGTTGCAGCATGAAACTACAGACACTTTATCCTTCAAGGGATTTCAGGCCTTTTTTTAAGAAGCTGCAGAACTGGAATTTGCTTTACATAAATCTTACAACATCCTCAAATCTTATGCATATTAATTTGACAGCAATGCTGAAAAATTGTACGTGTGATGTGTGCTATTTGCTCGTGACTAAAACTCCTGCAATGTCAATCTGCACTTTGACATACAGTCTTGTGTAATTCACCATATGCATAGTTGTTTTGAATACTTGTGTGGGAGCTCCAGTATCTTTCCACTGATGCATTCAAACAATATCTAAACCAACTTCAAACAATGAGGAACTGAATATTTGTCCAGTATTTTCTGTCTTGGATCATGGCCTGTATAGAGAGTAAGATAATACATGTAGGCATAGTTTCAAGTTGCATTTGTTGACCTCCCAATAGTTCAGGAATAACCCAGCAATCATTTCTTGTTTCCTTTACCGTCATGAAAATGCTTGCTGTGGTTTGGCCATCAGAGGGCTCACTTCCACAGCCACTGATGTCTGCTCAGAGAGGGCCAGATTCATCATAAATATAGTCTAGAAAACAATAGTGACTGTCAAAGAGAAATATTTACTGCTGCCAAGAGCCGCCATCTGCTTTCATGACATCCTCTGTTATGTTTACTTATTCCAGCAGCAGTCCAGTCCAATGTCCATACTATGTGCTATGATAAACAAGGGCTGGTGAAATTAATATAGTCTCATGTCTATTATTAATCTTATTTTGTGCTCTTGTATTTCGCATTTTAAAATGTTAGTGGCACCCCCAGAAATCTTCAACAGTGGTTGCCAGATGAGGCCACTGAAAATCTTGGGGTAGCAACAACCCAATCAACTGAATAAATGTTTGCATAACCACGGAGATGGTTAAACTTCATATTTATTCATGTTTCTTTAGCTTCAGTTTTATGTTGTGACAAAGCTGGGTTATGATCTGGTTTAGGCAGAAAAACTACCTGGTTAATCTCGAGAAAACATCATGTTTTGGCTTAAAATATCTGTGTTGGTCGCCACAAACCTGGCTGGAGATGTCCCGACTGGGTTTACAAATGTTGAAACACAGTCTTGAACTGTGGTCACTGGCTTGGTAGACTTCTCAGCTTTCTGTAACTCCACCATCATCATCTCCAACTGAATGTGATATGACACATATTTTAAAAATATAAATCTAGTTTGTATGTGTATGTGATGTTACAATCTTAATATAAAAGAGGAAATGCTTAAACAATTCTGTCTATGGAAAATGTTTAAGCTCTGTCAGCATTGAATGTAGCAAGACGAAACAGAATTTATGTGTATAAACAGCTAAAAAGAAAACATAGTGGTCGGAAAATACAGTTTATGAATGAAACATGCATAAATTCCACTGTAAGCATGTATATATTTTTTTTTTTACCAACAGTGAGCTTCAATCGCCTACAGATATCACAAAAAGAAAAACAAAGCCCTTTGTGAACCACTCAACTCTTTGAATCGCAAGTATTTGGACCACACTTTTGGGCTTCTGAGGATATACAGCTTGAATTCATGTTAACCGAACAGTGACTTCAAAGTGATGCCAGGCAGCATCAAATCCCACTTCTTTCTTTAGTTTCACCGACACTTCTGACTCAGTCGCAACCAAAACATTAAAGGTTAAGTTCACTCAAACATGAAAATTCAGTCACCGTCTACTCAGCTGCATGCTGATGAAAAGTCAGGTGAACTTTCATAGTCCACAAAACATTTCTGGAGCTTCACAGCAAAACAGTGTTGCAGCATTCTCCTAAACAACTGAAGTAGATGGGGACTTGTTTTAAAATGTAAACAAACAAAAAAAAAAACGGAATAAAAAAGATAAAATGGCTGATCCCAAATCGATTTGAAAAGACAAAATGTACAAACTTGCCATACGGTAGAGCTCACGCTAACACTTTTTACCTTACAGCTACAATGAAGTATTGAGCTTTAAAAAGAATGTCAAGAACATCTTTTCAAATTGGTTTGGGATCTCAGGGCTCACAGAGACTTGGATGACGTCGGACAAACTGTATGAAGCCATTTTGTTCACTGATTTGCTGCGAAGCTCTAGAAATGTTTTGTCGACAAATAAACTTAACCTGACTCTCCATCGGCAGGAGGGTGAGTAAATCATGATTACATTTTTGGGTGAACTTAACCTTTAACGGCATGAATTCGGCAAGCATGAATCATTTAGCTCCATATTTCTGCAGTGAGGAAATGTTTTAATGATCTGTCACTGTGTCATAGCCTAATATTTTGGTAAAGGAGAAATCATTATCTTAATTGGCCCATACAGGCATGGCCATGCATCTAATGGGATGGGGGGGGAGGAGGTGGGCTCCTCTCCTCTCTGCAGCACCCCCTCTGTGTGCTGTCGGGCTGGGATGTGTGTGCGTGTGTGTTATTTACATTGTGGTTGACGGGGTGGCTGCTCACACGTGCCGCCGCCTGTCGTCTTTGTCCTGCTTCACAGCTTCACTGGCTGCCATGGGCACTGCCTACAGGGAGAAGAACTGACTGCCGCCTTTTGCCATCTCCTCACATCGCAGCCCTTGCAGCAGCAGTGTTCACCAGCATCGAGTCTCAGCCTTATTTTTTTTTTTTGTTGTTGCGCGTCTTCCCGAGGCACAACGAGCGGACTCCCGTAGGCGATACCCAGCGACGTCTGCCCACCTGGAGGATGCTGCTGCTGCTGCTGCTGCCACCGCTGCTGCTTCTGCTGCTGGGATGATGATGGATCTTATGCGCGGTTCCATTTCGGCTCCAGTTGGATCGGTTTCTTCTGGATAATGCGCACAGGGCTGCACGGCGCTTTTGTATTTCACCCTGATTTGGAACCCCCCCCATCCCATCAGGAGATCCATGCCCCGGTTTCTGCACCGTTGTCACCATGTCCCCAGCGTCGGCTGCGACCGCCAGTGAGAGCAGCACCACCACCGTCCCCGAGGAGGAGCCGGACAGCCCGCGAGAGGAGGTGAGGACTCATTGTTTGCAGCGCGCAGGCCAATTTTCAGCAAATTCAGCCTTAATTTAGTAAGACATACTTCATCTATATCACAGTGGAATCGCAATAACCGCGCTATAATGATCAGATTTTGGAGATTAGGGTTTAATTTGTGGGATCTTGGGAATTACACCGGATTTCTTTAGTGATTACTGTTGTTTTCACGGCTTATTTTGCAGTAATATATGAACCTGTGCGTCCGAGCGCGCACCCGAGAGCGTGAACGTGCGTGGATGCTCTCCTATTTGTCTCCCCTCCAGACAAGTGGTCTCAAAAGTGAGGTTCGGGGACCTCTTGCGGGACCTGGAAAGTGCCCAAATGGATCCTAAGGAAAATTATACAAAAATCACTGCCACTCTTCAAACAAGGGATTATCAAAAAGTCCTTTTTCATTTTCCCAGATGGAAAACCAGTAACAAAAATCCATGCAGGTTTACTCCTTTAAAGATGAAGAAATCCTTCCCCAGAGACTCAGTTAAACTCTGAGGACAGATGAAATTTTAGATAATGACATCCCTAAATGTGACACCACTGAATCAGAAATTCAAAAGTAATACTCCAACCCCCCGCCTGTCACTGTGTAGACTTCAGACACACATGTTGGACAAGTTACATATCCATTACACAAGAGGGTTTTTATATAACCTAGCTGGTCTTATTATGTCAAGAGAAAGTGTCCATGAGTGTGAGGGGCTCTCAGTTAAAGGCACCACACACTGCGCTCTCGTGGACTGGGACGTTTCTCCGGTCTCGCAGGTTCTGACTGAAACGCTTGCTTTCAAAAACATTGATGATGTTTCATAACGGAGTCTTTTATGGATTTGTATCCCTCCTGTAGAAACATCTTATGTTGCATCCTATGGCGGTTTTATTTTAGAAATGTTTAGTTGAAGCATCCATATAATGTGTAGTGCTTGAGTCACAGCAACACTCATGCCAACCTTAAAGTGGTGCCACCAGCAAAAATTATTTCACTATAATTTTGCACATTAATCTAAAAACAAAATTATTCTCAGGTGGGTGAGCCCATGAACAAATCTAATCAAATAAGGGATCTGTGGTCTAATTTGTGTCAGTTTAGGGGATCAGAAACATGTTTGAAGTTACCTAGAAATGTATTAAAGAACTGAGCAGTTTTTTTAAATTCTCATTGGAAAGTCCAAAAATATTGTTAGGGTGATTTTCAATAAATGTAGGTACATATTGTGGTAAATTAGGTAATTACCAAACTACCTACCTGAAATTTGCAGACCTATAAAATGAAGTGTTACGGGAACTTGGTAAGCTTAATGGATCCGAGTACCATTGTTTATCTTAACAATGCAGTACAATGCCTGATCTCTTTGCTTTACATTTTCTATCCTTGATATAAGTTGCTTGCGTTCAGAATTATGACAAAAATAATAAGTGCAGAACAATCGCAAACTCCAGGTGAATGCACTTCTGAGGCTTTTTATACCATTTAACACCACAGGTTACACCATAACTGTGTCAAATACAGATATGGTTTTGCACAATTTAGATGCCGCTTTTACATTTAGCAGTTCACACCTTTAGAAAACATATTCTGTAACCATGAGCTTTTCTCAACTTCATCATACGGGGAATCAAAAACCACTGGTGGTTTTTCCACTCTTATGACAAATGTGTGAGCTATTTTCCAATGAGAGGTCATTCTTGCTGTTTAACTAGGCCAGAGGAATTTCTTTGTCTAATGTATCAAAAATGTCAACACCATTGTGTATTCACGTGGTGAGTCACTTCCCTTACTTTTTCTGCTATCCATAGGCCGAATCAGCAGATCTGTTATGATCTCAACCATGGAGTTTTAAATTGAAAGGTCATCTGTTTTATGTTGAAACAGCTTTCAATATCTGGGTAATATTTTAACGTTTGCATTACGTTGCTTTCATTTTACGGCACATTTTCCAATCAAATGGTATATTTGCTTCCCATGAACACAAGAAAGTTACTGACCATTTTATATGCAGAGTGATGTTTCATGTTTCTCATTATACTGTCGCTTAAACAGAAGCTGTAATGTGTAACATGAGCCACAAAGTATGTCATGTTGTATTGATTATGTTTGTCGGGCGTGTGCAGGATGCTGGTGAGTAAATACTCCTCCTGCAGTAGGGCCATCTCAATGGGGAGTTTCAGTGTTAATCCCTTTCCCTCTGCACTGTGTAGCCTTGGGTTGGTAAGGGACTTGGGGACCATGTGACCAAGGTGGGGGAGATAATTATGGAGACGGAACATCTATTATTTATGCTCGTCTGTCATTTGAGGAGCACAGAGCTGACATATTGAATTCAATACATCAATGCAGCTGTGCTTGTTTGACTGCTGTGGTCAGGGGCTGACCTATGTAAGAGATGGAGAGGATAACATTTGATTTTCAACTAAATCAGTGCTGCCAGAGTACAAGCCTAAATGTTTGATGTCTCTAAGCAGTATATTCTGCTCAGGTGCAATGTATTTTATGCAAATTTTGTGAATGAATTTTGTTATAAGTTACCCTTCCTTCCTGGAGCTCTTGAATCTCTGCCAGGTTTGTGTGGCAATGCTCCCAAAAGGCGTGACTATAGCTCTTGATGCAGGCACTGGGGGGTCGCTGTGCCCCGTGGCGATAAAGGATGGCACCAGCTTAACGCTGCCAGAGTCAAACGACTGCTTTTTTTTCTGGCTTTCTTGACATTAAATGTGAAACCTATACCCCTCAGAATATTTCTTTTCTGCTCTCAAATGTCATATTTATGTAAACACATGGACTGCGGCCATGTTCACACCCACACAGCAGTCAAGCTGAAGCACTCAGCTCTCCTTACTGACAACAAGGTATATACTTAATATTGTACTTTTGCATTAATCAGACACTTTGACTGACTTTGATTATAAGAGTGGTTGAGTCTTATGATTATAACAAGCATAGACCAAGACATGAGGAATTGGCTCACAGCTCATGCATAAACTATGCAAAAGCACTTAGAACGCAGAATATTTCCTTAAATATTTTATATGCATGAGCCACTACTTTTGAACTGTTTCTAACTTTATATCAAACGGATATTTAGGTCATTCTCATCAATTAAGTTAAAATTTTATATTGAGTTGTGTAATTTAACCCTATGTTCTTCATTGCTTCGAGATTACTATGTTTTTGTTTTTATTCTGAGGAAGATTTCCTGCCCTTCCCTCCCTTCAGTTTCAAATTTGATTTAGTTCAATATTTTTCTTTTAAAAAAGAGAAGAAAGAAAGGTCAGGTCAGAGATGGTTTGGTTCTGTTAATTTATTGACGTTGTCTCCTCTTCTTTGCAGCAGCGACCCCAGAAACAGTCCCTGACTAAATCCTTGTGTCAGGAAACTCACTGGAAATGCCTGCTGCTGTCCCTGCTGATGTACAGCTGTGTCGGGGTGATGGCATGGTGCCAGGTGACCAAGGTCACACACCTCTCCTTCGACAGCTCTCACAAGGGAAAGTCTATGATGTACCACGACAGTCCCTGCTCCAACGGCTACATCTACATCCCTTTGGCCTTCCTGGTCATGCTCTATGTGGTCTACCTGGTGGAGTGTTGGCACTGCTACACCAGGAACGAGCTGCAGTACAAGGTGGATGTAGACAATGTGGCGGAGCGTGTCCAGCGAATGCAGCAGGCTACACCCTGCATCTGGTGGAAGGCCATTAGTTACCACTATGTCAGGAGGACGCGGCAGGTGACGCGCTACCGTAACGGAGACGCCTACACCACCACGCAGGTCTACCATGAGCGGGTAAACACCCACGTGGCTGAGGCAGAGTTTGACTACGGGAACTGTGGGGTTAAAGACATTTCAAAGCACCTGCTGGGCCTGGAGGACTTCCCCATCACCAGGCTGAGGTTCACTAAGTGCTTTAGCTTTGCCAATGTGGAGTCAGAGAACTCGTATCTGACTCAGCGAGCCAGGTTCTTCACAGAGAACGAGGGCCTGGACGACTACATGGAGGCCCGTGAGGGGATGCACCTGAAGAATGTAGACTTTAAGGAGTATATGATTACCTTTTCTGACCCTAATCACCTTCCCTGGTATGCATCTAACTCCACTTTCTGGACGGCAGCTGCTTTCACCCTCTCCTGGCCTCTGCGGGTGCTGACGGAGTACCGCACTGCCTGTGTACACTACCATGTGGAGAAACTGTTTGGTTTCGACTTTGTGCCAGTAACGCCATCCGAGGAGCGGCCGTATTGCCGCCACATCCCACGAGTGAACACAATCGACAGCACGGAGCTGGAGTGGCACATCCGCTCCAACCAGCAGCTGGTGCCCAGCTACTCAGAGGCCGTCCTCATGGACCTGGCCCAGCTCTCAGGGAGCTGCAACAGCTACTCCGTCTGTGGAGGCTATGGCAGCTACCGTCAGAACTGTGAGCGCTGCCACCGTGCCATCAGCAGCTCCTCCATCTTCTCTCGCAGTGCCCTCAGCATTTGCAACACGGGGAGCCCCCGCATCCCCTTCAGCGCCAGCCGATTCTCGCTGGGCCGGCTGTATGGCTCCAGGCGGAGCTGCCTGTGGAGGAGCAGCGGGAGCCTGAATGAGACGTCCTGTCCCACAGAGAGCACGCGCTGTCTGTCAGGCCAGCAGACCAGTAGTGAGGAGAACCCTCCAGCCTACCAGGACGCGCTGTACTTCCCAGTGCTCATTGTACATCGCAATGAGGGCTGCCTCAACCACGACCACCGCTCCCTGCACAGAAATGGCTCCTGTGTGGAGACTTCTCTATGACCCACAGCTGATCAAGGGATATAATGATACCTGCAACACAGCAAGAAACCTATTGGGCTAACATCTTCTGCTTCTCCCTTTTACGACAGACGTAACTTGATCTCCCACTTGTTACCACAAACAAGGATATGTTCTAGTTTCTAAGGACACTGTAGCCTCAAACAGGAAACAAAGTGTATCTGGGAAAGTCCATACAGTTCAGTCAGTAAGTCAGGGAAAAAAAGACTTGATGCCATTGATGAGACTGTTGTTTATAGCACAATGCGGCTTTAAAGGACCAAATAACCAAGGAGTACCAAGAGGAGTCACATCCTACTGTAACTGCCATATATGCCGGTCCTCATCACAGACATTTTACAAGGACATGAGTAATACTTTATAGTATGTAAAGCCGAATATAGGTTTTGACTCAGTGGTAGCCTAAGAAATTGCCAGGACATGAAAGGAATACGACAATTAATGGGGGCCTTGATGAGAAATGAAGAAACATTTTGAGTCATGTGAATACAAAGATATCAGCCTCCTAGTCAAGGCATAATCAACGAGGCTGTTTGGTTTTCTTGAAATAAAATGTCTCATGGCTCTTTAACCTAAGCTAAAAATCTAAAATCTAAACATCTGCATTTTGATCCTGAGGGATTGAAATCTCCTCATGCAAAGTCAACATTCATGGAAATATAGTAATAAATGCAATACATTTCCTCGGTATGAAAATAAATGTCTCATGCGGATGCTGAAATATCAAGTTAGCTGAAATCGACTCAGTTGCTATGACATCATACTTCCCGTCTCGCTAAATATGGCAACACAGTGGATGAATAATTTAGCAGAGGTGGGCTAAAGGACATGAGAACTTCAAACCGAATCAACAGCACGTCTTCAAACTGTTTCTTAATTACTGTAAACTGTACATTTTGTATACCGGCCAACTACATACTAAATAACCTCACTGTAATATTAATAGATCTGTGTCAGTTCAGCTAAGTTTAGAATCTCAAAGATCCTTTTAATTTCATATTTGGCAATATTTGTATTCAGCCTACCTCTTTATTTAAGTGCCTAGCGATCAACTGTTACTGACAAGCATAAGCTATTATAAATAAAGTAATCTCATTTCAACATCTTCACATTTATACAAGTCGAATTTACACTCATAATAGCACAGTGCACTGGAGAAACCCAGTCTCATTATTGTTTAAAATACGCAAGGCTTTACAAATCCGGCCCTAAGATGATTTTCCTTCCTAATATAACAGCTCTGGTTTAGCCGACTGATGGTGCTGCTGATGCATATCAGAGAGACAGCCGGAGACTTGGCCATCAAAGACGCTCAAAATAGGCAGAGGCCTGGATTCACTACTGATAGTGTCAGATTTAATAATATGACAGGATTACTTTAAGGGACTAAAAAAGAATACTTCCTCTCAAATGACTGCATGTTGTATCCTAGTCATGGTGAATTTCATTTTACAGCCAAGCCATGCAAAAAAGTTTGAAAGTTTTAGTGGAAACAGGCACGCCACAAGGAATGTAGGAATTAACTCCCAATAGTCAAGCAATTTCGTTTCCTTTTAACTGTAAAGTCACAGAGCATGACTCATCACTCAAATTGTGCTTTATTTCTTCTTTGGTTCTTAATCTTAAGGAAAGAAAATAAGCACAGTTATTTGTGTGTAAACCAGCCTTCATCTCATGAGAGCTGCAGTGAGAGACACACTGGCGCGGATCAGTTTCCACCACAGAGACCTTTTAAAACATCTAAGAATAGTGTATATCACAATCTTGCCTGTGGTCGGACATATTGTGTTACTTCCTGTTACAACTTGTCTTCACAATAATGAAAATGTGCTGTAATTTGTGACCAATTAGCCATACTCGTTACATTCCATGTGTGGTGTTACGTTTGTAGTCGCGGACTATCTTTAAAGCAATGCTAGGGAATACACTGAAAATAGTCAAAGAGGTTGTGGCATGATAAAACATCCTGTAAATTGTTTTGAGCTTGTTTTCCCCCCACAACTCACATGTTATTCTATGCAAGCCCCTAGAACTCAGGATAGTATACAGTGCAAAGATTCTTTGCAGCAACATCTAAACCCGGTCACCCCTCCATTATCTCAACTTAAGGTATAGGACGAAGTTATGCAGAAATGTAATTTTGCTTTTCAAAGGATCAGCTGCATTATAATCAGATTCTTTTTGGGGTTTGCAAACACAGGATGTTGAACTAAACTGACATAACATATAAAGCAACCACCAGCAGCCAGTTTGCTTAAGCTCAGAACAAAGACTGGAAACGCGGAGAAACCAGTCCAGTCATCAGAATAAAAGGTTGGCTCAAATTCAAATACAAAGGCTTTTAAGCTCAAATTTGTATGTGTCACACGTATCATATCACCATGCCATGCCAGAGACCACTGAGCTCATGTTTCACCATCTTTAAGCATGAAACCACTGGATATTTTTCATGAGATGTCAGGACATTGTGCAGCAGTGCTTGTGGCAGCAAAACCAGATACTTTTAACAATATTTGACAATAACGTCCAATGTCCAGCTTCGGACATAGCTAACTTGGTTTTGTCTAAACAAAATCCAACTCTCAAAACCTCTTAAGCTTGTTAATTAAGCCCTTTTTGTGTCACCCTGCTTCCAGTCTAAGCTACTAACTAACAGACTGCTGGTTATAGATTGATATTTACCAAACAGATATGAGCAACAAAAAAAAAGAAAAGAAAGAAAAGCATATTTCCTAAAATGTCAAACTATCCCTTTAATATTTTATTGGTAGTGTACAACCTTTTTAAGTGACATGAACAGCATTGTTGTTTTTCAACTAGCAGGAAACCAAATGAGTAGCAGGGATTGAAATTGAAATTAATTCATGAATTTATAAAAATTTCTATTGCCAGCTATTTATGATTCTGAGTCATGACGGGCTGGAACGTATCCAAGCGGCCAGAAGGCAGGGCATCATGGACTGTCCATGTACTGTGGGGTAAAGTATAAGAAATTACAAGGAAGAGCATGCAAACTCCAAGATCTGGTACATCATTTTGGAGTTTAGTCACTGTTTTTTACTGAAGTCATCACATTCTCTCATTCATCATTAGCCTCTCAGATGGCTTCACTGTGATATCCATATGTGTAAGAATAGAAAAAAGTGTTTACCAGTGCAATGTTTACGCTACAGCAGTGACAAAAACGTATATTTGGGATATTCCAAACAGTTTTACATCTAACTGAAAGGTTCATAACAAGACATTTTTCCTCCATAGATGACTGTTAGCATAAAGGCTTGTGTCATGCAAAGCACTGAACCCTTTATCATGTGTTAAGTAGATTAGTTTGTTTTCATGGGTTATGTACTATTTCACTTAAGAATGCTCTGGGGTTTGTCTTTTTTATATTTAAACGATTTTGTGGATTTTCAAGACTGTAGAGGCAGAAAGGATTTGTACTGTAAATAAAGTAGAGGCGAGAGGTTAGAATGACTGTCGAAGTGGATCTTATGCTTAGCTGAATGTGTCACGCACACTTAGAGGTAAAAGAAGCAGGGACGTCTTTGACGTGTTTGTTGAGTCACAAATGGCAATACAATCCATGTAAAATGTTTCAG
This sequence comes from Spondyliosoma cantharus, assembly GCA_900302685.1. NCBI lineage: Eukaryota > Metazoa > Chordata > Actinopteri > Spariformes > Sparidae > Spondyliosoma > Spondyliosoma cantharus. The sequence goes on from OMLP01046083.1 coordinate 77,282, forward strand.
GCAACAGCATCTTTGTGCTGCTTTTTATTTACACATTTGGATTATTTTCTGCTCTCCTTAATACTAATTTTTACATTTTTTA
>OMLP01046084.1:7738-20549 GCA_900302685.1 Spondyliosoma cantharus
TGACAGATCCAGGAGTTTTTCCTTTAACATTAAGATATAAGCCATTTACAGTTTGATGCAGGTCCAAATAAAAATCTTGATCTAGTGGATTTAAATATGTTTGATGTTGGATCAGGCTTGATTGAAAAAGGAGACGGTTGGGCCTTGGTGGGGGTGTGCAATCTACTGAGCGTTGTTTTTTATGATGCATTATTTTGTAATCTTGAGAAATCAGCCTTCTGTTTTCCAGAGATAACAAGACAAACTAGCCCGTTATCACAGGAAAACAAGTGTAGTCTGTATGCTGAGCTAGGCTAACCATGACCAGGACAGAACTGAACGCACAGAGATTTCCATTTGTTTATTTATTTAATCTCGAAAAACCAGGACGTATCCTCATTTCTAATGGTGTCGAGATACAAAACAGTTAGGCAACGGGGCAATGTTTTATGTCACAAAAAAAACAAACATACTCAGCGCAGTCATAACACACAGAGATGAATGTGACCTCTAACTCTGTTGTTACCTGATGTAGCCGTCAGCAGGTCGGTGTTGGAGGAACCAGCGGTAAGAAGTCTTGTCCTTCCAGCCAACATTGCGAGCGTCTTTCCACAGCAGTTTGACCTGCTCACCGGTGTCACCGGTGTGCCACAGGGCGTTCCTCAGGTTCTCACCTGGACCCGTGTTCGACTTGACGGCCTTTTCAAAACCACAAATGACAAGAAGTCTGGACCAACCTTTGATTGCAGTGTGTCAGGTAGCATGTCATAGCAACTCTTTAATATTGGAATGCTTCAGGAAAAACTGAATATTGTGAAACTTTATGCACATCTTCCCTGATGTAGTAGTTTACAAGAAAGACACTACCTCACAGCTGGTCACTGATGTCTGACAAATACAGTGGTCATTTCCTCACACACATTTGCTTTTTGTTAAAGCAGTATTTATAAGCTATTATTAATGACCTTTTAAAGCCCAATGGACGATTTATTAATGCTTTATGCATTTTTACATTTCTCACAACCTTTGTGAGGAAAACCTATTCCAGCATGCTTTAATTTTTAGCTCTTTAATTCACTGACCCTTCTGGATTTTCAACCACTTCCTGGACCAGATTGTGTGTATAAACAACAGCATATTAACATTTCCAACTCTAGACATGATTGATTATTGGTACCTTTTGTCAGCTGTTTATTAACATATGCATGCTGGCATACCTCCTTATCCACTGGAGCTAACAACCTCAAATGTCACTATATATAAGCATTAATTTTTTTTCTTTAGTAGTCGTATAGGCTACCTTCAGTTGGATGCCTGGTTCTGCCACGGCTCTGAATGGGTTTGCCTGCCAGTAGATCTGTTCCACCTGCTTCCACATCACCACATAGAAACTGGAGCTGTCCTGGTACCCAAAGATAAACCCTGCATAGTCGTCGTCCGTTACCGTGTTCACATGAAACGTCCCTTCAAAGTCTACACCGCTGAAGGCAGTGTAACCTGGTGGAGAGACAGGTGTCACAGAAGTGCTGTCATAAAGTACAATATACTGTATAATTAATGGGAACAGAATGTTGTGTTTTTGCTCAAAGGAAGCTTTGAATCCGGTGTGCAAGTGCTCTTTGCATTGCAATTTTCTTTTAATTTGTATCTAGCTCGTATCTCACTGAGGTTTTTGGGTGTGGATGGACTCTACCTTTTTGGTATTGATCTCCTACAATAAAATTTACACTAATTTCTTTAAAAAGCAGGTACAGTGATCTTACCAACAGCCAAACCAGGATCACTGTTCATAGTCTGGACAATCTCTCTTCCCTGTACAAATGAAAAAAGTAGATTTAAGATTTCATTTAATCTGAGATGATGTTTAGTATTTTGGGACACAAACTAACAAACATGTCATTGAACCTGGTTCAGCACCACCCAGTTGGGGTCGATCTGTGCGTCTCCCTCCGGATCTAAAACGACGGTCTGGTACTCCCTGAAGTCGGTGAGGGTGACCTCAGCGTTTTCTGGACAAACGTCAATGGTGTCGATGATGGTGTCGTTGTCAAAATCCTTCTCGCATATATCACCCACACCATCACCTGAGGGGGTAAATAGATGTAGACTGTGGTAAGAAGAACATTTTTTCTTTATTGCTAGATGAAAGAAAATGGAGGGTGATCGCACACCATTAGAGTCCTCCTGCAGAGGGTTGGGGATCAGTCGGCAGTTATCGGGACCAGGTGGCAGCAGGTCCGGGATGCCGTCATCATCATCGTCATCATCACACTCGTCTCCTTTGCCGTCCTTGTCGGTGTCCAGCTGGGAACTGTTGATAACGGCTGGACAGTTGTCCCGAGAGTCTTGGTGACCGTCGCCGTCACTGGAAATGAGAGACTTTCACTGGCACGTGCACATTTTGTTTTCCAGCAGCCTTATCATACAGATAATTAAAAATTAATGTAATTGATGAGGTCACACAATACCTGTCCTTGTTGGTGTCACAGGGGTCTCCAATCAAGTCGTTGTCCACATCCGTCTGAAAAAGGTAAAATTGTAAAACTGATCGACATCTGTGTGACAAATTCTGGACAGAGAGGTTCTTCTGATTCCCAATAGACTACAGAGACGAGTATAAAAGCAACATGTTATTACTAAGAGGGGAACATGAGATGATCGTTATCGTCCTTCCGGCTAATTTTATTGTTTGTGAGCCTGAAGAATTGTATTGTTTTGTAGCATGTAGCATGTTTTTCTTCTGCCGTTAATTACATGCTATGCTATCATAAACGTCCCTGTGGTGTATTGGGGATCAAAAACAACTAGAGATGTACGATATATGTACTGTATATCGGACGGTCCGATATACAGTACATATATCGTACATCTCTAGTTGTTTTTGTTGTCCGATTCGGACCAATGAATTATCAGCTCAATGAAGGGAAATTTATAGTACGGCTTATTGGACGATTATGAACTTGCATAAAAACTAATAAGAGCCATGGAATAAAAATCATTCATCTGTGCTCCTAACGATTTAGTTTGATCACACCTCATTAACACGGTCCAGATTAGTTGAGGTTTTTGACTGCTAAACTATAATTATCTATAATAATCCCTCTTTTTTGTTAAATGTAACTTTGAATGTTGTGTGTAAGTCATGGATATTGGTTTAAAAGGTGAAGCTGTATGTACTTTGGCTCATAACAATAATCAATCAAATCACTCAAATACGAACACGTCATTTATAGGCGAATATTTTTGCTTGTAGTATCAGCAAAGATGTGCTGAGGATTAGTCTGTAATCAAAACAAAGGGAGCTTCCTGACCTGTTCAGGGTTTTTAACATAAGGACAGCTGTCGCAGGCGTCTCCCACTTTGTCTCCGTCACGATCTTTCTGGTCAGTGTTGGGAACCCTTTTGCAGTTATCCAGGTGATTGGGGATTCCTGGGATTAAAGTGGGCATCAGCAAATGTGTCAAAACATCAACACACATGACAGTACAGTTTTTATAAATATTGTTAAACCATGTAAAAACACACGGAATACTGACCATCCCCATCAATGTCTTCATCGCACTCATCACCAAATTTATCCACATCTGTGTCTTTTTGGTCGTTGTTTTTGACAGCACGACAGTTGTCGCACGCATCGCCAAAGTCGTCCTCATCAGTGTTCTTCTGGTCCACGTTAGGCACCAGCACACAGTTATCCTGTACAGAAATTGTTTTAGTCCTTTAGTTTGGTAAAGTGACATGAGAAACATAGATTCTCACTGGCTTTTGATTTTTTTTTTATATCTTTGTATATCCAATCAATATTTTTTATGCATGAACCTGCATGTTGAGGATCCCATCCCCATCTGCATCTTCATCACAGGCGTCACCAATTCCATCGCCGTCAGCATCTTCTTGACCAGAGTTGGGCACAGTGAGACAATTGTCCTGAAAGGAGAAACACTCATTATCAAAGTAGACAACAAGAGGGAAAAATAAAATCATTTCACATAGTGACTGTAAGAATTTTTGGTTTACAATCTATCTCTTACCGTGGAGAACATGCCTTAATTCAAAAATCGTTCAAGCTAAAAATTTAAATTGTGAGTTTTGGCGTCCCATGATGGTCACATTGTTGTTTCTATTGCAGGCCTGGAACAGTTTTAAGGCAATCTAATCTTAAATACTAAACAAAGGTACAATTTCTGAACAAGCATCACAGCAAACAGTTCACATTTTACCACATCTCTGTAAGACCTGTGAATATTTTATTCTTTGCAGATGACAAAATCATTTATGTGATTATTTATGCTGAGGATTTGTGTCAGTTATACTTAAACATGTCTTCATGGTATTCAAGAGACTTACCTTGTTACAGTTTGTCTCAGGACAGACCAGTTTCTCATCAGGGAATCCGTCGATGTCGCTGTCAGGCCCACAGAGGTAGCCATTGCCAGCCCATCCAACTCCACACTGTCAGGATGGATAATGTTTTATGTACTGTACAGCCTGTTTTCATCGGCTCTGTTTGTGAAGCGTACAGTACCAGATGACCTAAATTGCTCAAACAGACATTTTACAATTCCTCCTCAGAGGTATATATTTCAAAGAGCTGGGTCAAATATACTTACATGACGTTGTAATTTGTTTAGCAGCTGTGTACAAACCTCTATTTTTAAGCTGTACCTGAATGTCTCATTTTAGAGGAACATAAAACAAATGTGGTAGTAAGTAGGAGCATTATTAAGTTTGATTTTGTAGATTTTACAGAAGCAAAAGCTGCTGATAGGGAATTACTTTTTAAAAGCTATTTTCCTGAGATTTTGATGTGAAAGTACACAACAAACAAACCACAACACAACTTCATATTAGCCCTTATCAACTACCGTTGTCACTAGTCTAAGGAAGCACTGGGTCAAACATATTAGTCCTCCGTTTTCCCCATGATTCCTAGTTCCAAGTTAGATTTTAATAGTTATTTGTGTCATTGTCATGGGGAACAAATGTTTACCAAGATAATGAGATCATTTCCTCAAGATCTCAAGAAAGTGAAATTCATTATCACGCGACAACAAATGTTGTTTTCCTGAGATGACGAGATAATTAATCATGAGAAAATTACGTCATAAGGTTCATAAAAACGGACAAATACATACACAATCTTGTGTGTGGCAGGTTTTGGTAGTGTCAAAGCAAACCATGTCAACCTTTTTATAAATTTTTCCTCCTGAATCAGTTTCTACACTTGTCAAGAGGCCATGTATGCATGCTTGCATCTAATAAACATGAAGCTATGAGGGGAAAACCTTTTATTTTCTTGTGATAATGGATTCTTTTATCTCATTATCTCCAGATAACAAATCTCATTTTCTCAAACAAATTTAACAAGTTATCATGGGAAAATGGAGGAAATAATGAGTTCAACCCATGACAGTTTGGGCTTTCATACTAGTCCCCTGTTGGGAGATTTCCTCATTACAGAGAAACTACTCGATCACAACTTCAGTGAATGGGTGATGAAGATTTTCACAAAAAAATCTCCTGGGCTGCAAAAGAACAGGAAGCAGAAAGTTAAATTTATTCACCTGACACTCGATCTTGCCCTCCCGATGGACGATGCACTCAGCGCTGGCGTGGCAGGGGTTGGGTTGGCCATTCCCACAGGCTCTCTCTGGCTTACAGCCACGTCGCTGATCCCCAACGTAGCCAGTCTTACATGGACCACACCTGAACGAGCCCTGTTGACACACAGAGGAAACAGACCCATCATAAGAGTCATTTTAGACCATTCTAAAACTAACTGAAGTGTGCTGAAGTTGTTTTATGGGCTCTAGGACACTATTTTAGCAGCAGATTCCCCGTTAACAAGACAGTCATTTATCTTAAATAGTGTTTATACTCACAGGGGTGTTCATGCAGACAGAGTTCTCTACACAGCCTCCATTACTGGTGCTACATTCATTGATATCTTTGCAGACCTTGATTGGACAAAGAAACAGAAAGAAAATCCCAAAACTTAAACAGGTTTTGTCATAAAGACTGAAAAAAGAGGCGGAAACAACAAGCATGAAGAGAGGATGAGATGGTGAGAAGCAAAGACAGACATGGTGAGGTTCACAGGGGAAAGTTTCTTCTCCAACGTTTCATCAAAAACTGTCAACAGTCTCATGAAGGGGGGAAGTTAACCCTAACCCTTTCAATTAGATTAGTTACTTGGCAAATGCTTTAGGTGACGTCAAGTATTTATACAATTGTAATTTAGAGACAATCAGTTAATTTTCAGTGACAACAAGACCTCCATTTCTACCTCTGTACAACTGAAACTCAGGGTTCACTCATTATGAGAAAAATAACAAGTGACCTTGAGATGAGAATGTTTTATCACAGATGTGTTTCCAAGGCCAAGATTGAATCTCCTCACGTTGTTTTCTTCTCCTGTTATAATATTAATTGCAGAAGTATTAACTGAGAGTAGTGAAGAGGTGCTGATCAGTCTGTGTTCTCTGATTCAGACCTGTTTGTTGGCGGTGGCATAGGCGAGTCCGATGCCCTGGACCTGAGGGCCGGTGTATCCTGCAGGACAGGAACCACAGCGGAAACCCGGGGAGGTGTTTATGCAGCGCACACCCATGTGACACGGCTTCACGATACACTGCCAACAACAACGACACAGAAACAAACATCAAGACAAATTCAAATCTTTTTACACATGATGAGATGATAACTTTTAACTGTGTTTTGAGACATGTGGGATAAATCACGGACAATTTAATGAGTTTTAATATGAACGATACTGTATAACAGCACAGATGTTTCACTTAGTCAGGATTCAGAGCTTTGCTGGTTATTATGTCACCAACGTATATGAACCATTTTAAACAGGAAAGAAATGAAACTCCCCCATCTTTTCTTAATTTTCCACTTGTGCAATGTAGTGTGACCTATGTCCACTTTACGAACTGCATGTCCTTTTGCTTTCTGTGCCAGCTCTACAGTATACATCTATAGTTATCTCAGTGCTTTTTCATCTGTAATATAGTTAAAACACTTTTCACAGTTTGCTTTGTACATATTGTTAATAGTTCCTGTTCGTTTTTGTTTATAGGTTCAACACATTTTTTTATCCTTTAGCGAGCAACATTAGCAAGCCAAACGCTAACATGAGGTTGCAATGGCCCTTTGTCCCACATTTGGAAGTGCTGCCAAAAATGTAAATAAGTGACTTACTGACTTACGCTGTCTTCTGAAAGTGAGCAGTAAAGCTCCAACCTCAAATCACAAATCTGAGTCTAGAGTCTAGTTAGAGATGAAAAAGCTGAGATAGGTTTAGATGTATACCATACAGTTGGCACCAGAAGCAAAAGGACATTCAAATACGTCACACTACATTGTGTCTGACAATGTGTGGGGTCCCTCAAGGGTCGATTGTCGGACATCTGTTATTTAATTTTTACATAATGCCACTAAAGTTATCCAGAATTTTTAGGTTTCTTATCATATGTACGCTGATGACACGCAATATATATAGCAGTGTCACCAAACAACTGCAGTCAGATAGACTTCCCTCAGAGAGTACACCAAACAAATCAACAGCTGGATGTCTCAAAGTGTTCATTTGGCTTCAGTAGTCAAAAAAATATCCTATACACCCTAGATAAAACTGAAACCAACACCAAACCTACGCAAAACCTATAAACAAATCTCTGCGCACCTCGTCTACATCAGTGCAGTGGGTACCGTTGCCCTCCATGCCGTCGGGGCAGGGTCCACACTTGATTCCATGAGGGGTCCCCATACACTTCACTCCTGGGTGACAGGGGTTGGGCACACAGGAGGGACGCGGCTGCATTCCTCCCATCCCTGAGGAGAGAGGACGTCAACTTTCCTCAGTTTTCAGCTCATTGAAGCATGTTTTGACACAGTTTGTTCTACTGATTTATTTATGTCATCTCATCTAAGTTGCCCTGATGGTTTCCGTAGTATATTTGCTTCATATGATGATATGAACCTTCCAACGAACATAAATATCATTCCCTTGTTTCTCAATATTATTTTATACAGATCCAGCTCTTAACAATCTGAGCAATACAAAACATATTTGTCATCTTGAGCACAAAGTTATCAAAAACCAAAGCCTCAAATTCAACTGAAAAGTACAAGTGTTGTGAAAATCTTAACTATTAAAATAGAAGAATGGGTTTTGCTCAGATGGTCGACTCACCACAGGCTTCACACTCCATCACAGTGTTCTTCAGGAATACTATCTCTTTTATCTGGAAAACACAGTCAGTTCAAAGTCCATTAGGATTTACACCAAAAGTAGACATTAGCATCGCCTGATAGTTTCATGTTTGCTGTCTAAATGTTTAAAGTAACAATACATAGAAATCGTAATTTTGTGCGATTTTGCAACCCCTGTAGTTTCTGAATGAAAATTCAAATCCCAGCTCTGTACAGTTTGTGCTGACTACAAACAAAACTCATTACATCATTACAATGTTATGTGTTGAAAACTTGTATGTTGAAATAAACATGTATGTAACGCTGTGATCCTACCCTCTCGCTGAAGTTACATAGTGCAGAAACAGGTGATGTTGATTTTAAAGCTGCTAATATAAGGTCAAAAATAACATAATGTTGATTTAATGTGTTTTTACCTGTTGTTTCAGAAGTTCTTTAATCTCAGCCAGTGCAAGGTTTGTCATTTTAATCTGACTGATGATTTCTCCATCTGAAAAGAGAAAATTATATGAATAATTCACAATTATTTTTAAAGAACAACGTCTATCACAAGCAGATTAACTTCTGAGGGAACCGGTCCACACATACAGTGTTTTACTGTGGACTTGGGGGTAGATTTGACTTTATGAATCCATAATGTGATGAAGCTCATACTTTTATTTTTTATCTTTAACTGCATCCGCATGTGGCTATTGGTTTCAATAAGTAAAACTAACGAGACTAAAAACACATTTTAAAATAATTCAGTAAAAAAAGTGAGATTTTGTTCTGAATAACAAATAAAGATGTTAACCTTGGAGAGGATATGACCCCCCCCCCAAAAAAAAAAACATCATCAAAAGCCGACCAGAAACACAACAGAGGCACTGATAAAGACCAAGATAATATAATAACAACAGTGTGTACTCTTGATAAGCTCATCAGTCTTCCTGTTGGCTGAACATCCAGGACCAGAAGCTCAGTGGGGAGAAAATACGGTCATACAGAGAGGGGGCACAACACACAACATGATCCACTGCCTGTCAAATACCAGAATCTAATACCTGAGGCTCCTCAGTCACCGCAGGCCTCATTTGTATCCTCCACTGCCCACGCATTCACTGGAGTCAGAGATGTTTTGATTGCAGGCGCACGATTGATTTTCCAGATACAGAAACATACAAGATTTTCTGGAGGATACATTTTTCAAGCTTGCAGGAAAGAAACTCTGCGGGCGTCTTTGAGTTTGTACAGTGTAGTACAGTAAAGTCTTTGTCTGGGGTTCTGATGGAGATTGTTAATCTCTGAAATCTTGTGTCTGACAATGCAGAAATGTTGAACAGATCTTTAAGTAGTTTTGATACACAAGTAAAACTGACACAAGAAAATCTTGGAAAGCAAAACAAAACTGAATCTGTTTAGTGAATGCGCCATATTTTCTGTATCATTTTTATTTTAGCATTTGAATGAGACAGAGTGAGTGAATTTAACCGCACTGCCAAGACTCCCAGAAATCAGAGAGAGAATGACGATGATTGTGATGATTAGTGAGTCTGTGATATCTAAAGTTCCTGCTCACGAATGAGTAAACTGTGTGTTGGTTCATCAGGAGGAGTGAGCAAACAGGTAATCAGGGATTTATCGGACCCAGCTTTCAAAATGTGTGACAGTTAGGGCACATGTGCACCAACAGTAGTTATTTGACTCTTGAGTGACTCACTTTAATTTGGTTTAATTGCTAAAGCCGTCTGAACTCTGGTGACCGGACAGCTAAATGATGAGTTGAAACTCACTATAAAGCTCCAATTTGGGTGATAATTCCCTCTATGAGCGACGTCTTTTATCGTTAGCCACTTTGACTTCTTTCTGTGATGATGATAAGATCACAGATTCTCCGGATGTCAGATTCACAAAGCTTGTCTCAACACAGGATCCGATCCTTTGGGATGTTGGATCCTGACGTAACATGCTGTTTGTCCTAATTGACCCAAAGAGCCCCATCGTCCTCCCCAAACACCATCCCTTCCCCCAGAGGAGCCATACCAGGGCAGAAATCTCCCTGAGCATGAAGCGCAGGAAATGTGGTCTTCTCATTAGCAGCAACTCTGTTTACTGAATGGATTCCACAGAAGAAAGAGAAGACAGAGGATATAAATCTCTCTCACTGCTAATAGAAAGGTAAAGACAACAGAAAGCTTGTTGATTGTTTTTCCTCATTGTGTGCAAGCGCAGGCACAGAAAACACAACCTCTGAACACCAGGCAAATACTCATTTACTTTATCAGACAATGATAAAAAAGGGGAAATAAAAAATGTTTTCCAAGCAAAGCTATGTACTAATTCAGTGATGTTTCAAGTCTTACAGTATGTAGAGTACTTGAGTAAATGTTCTTAGTTATTTTCCATCACTGTTGACCTTTTGTTGAATCCAATATTCAGTATTTTTTTGATTATTGGAATCGTTTTGTTTTTCTAATCTGATTTGCGATCAAATACATTTGGCTCTGATGATGTACAATGTTTGCCTCCAAAGTTTAGCGGAGTGGAAGTATAAAGTAGCAGAAAAGGGAATTAGTCAAGTAAAGTACAAGTACATCAAAATTGCACTTAGGTAGAATACTTGGGTAAATGTTCTGTTACTTTCCATCACTGTCGACTGTTTATCAGATCTGATATTTCTGGGTTGTTTTTTTTTTGTTTTTTTTTTTTGTTTTTTTTAAACGATCCGAAAACATTGGATCCGAAAATTGGTCAACAATGATGAAAGTAACTAAGAACATTTACTCAAGTGCTCTTTTAAAGTGCAATTTTGAGCATTTTTACTTGAGTATTTCCAATTTTCTGCTACTTTATACTTCCACTCCACTACATTTTGGAAGCAAATATTGTACTTTTACTGCACTACATTTATTTGCCTCCAAAGTGTAGTACAACCATCCAGCCATCCATTTTCTTCCGCTTTAACCAGGACCGGGTCGCGGGGGCAGCTGTCTGAGCAGGGACAGCCAGACTTCCCTCTCCCCAGACACTTCTTCTAGCTCCTCCGGGAGGATCCCAAGGCGCTCCCAGGCCAGCCGGGTGACATAGTCACTCCAGCGTGTCCTGGGAGTACAGTGAAAGTATAAAGTAGCAGATAATGAAACCACCTAGGTAAAGTAAAAGTACCTCAAGTACTTAAGTGGATGTAATTAATTGCATTCCATCACTGGTAATATATAAACTAAAATATTATATTGTTTATTATTTACTATTTTAACTATGTTTATTGTTATATTGAACTGTCCTATGGCTGCTGTGACGCACAAATGTCCCTGTTTGCGGGAATAATAAAGGTATTTCGGATTTCTGATTGAACATTGATAGTCAATTCACATGCAGCTGTTTGTAGAATTATTTAAGTAGTTGTGAAAGCCAGTGGCAACTTTATTTTATAAAAGTTTTTCTGGCAAAACAAAAATAATGTCTTTAATAAACAATAAACACGTTCTTCTCACCTCTCTGTCCTGCTGCAGCGTGTCCTCCCATGTAGAGCGCACAGCTCAGCACCAGAAACCACAGCATGGTTGAATCTTTGCTGCAGATGCTGCTGTCCTCTCTTCTGCCTTCAGCTCGACGTCAGCGCTCCTCCTGCAGACTTACATTCAGTTCTCCTTTCTCCCCTCGCTTTGGCTTTTATACACCACTCCACCTCCCCCAACCTGGCTTTCATCCCCATCCTTTCCCCTTAAACTCCCCTGCAAACCACTATTTCTGGAAGCCCTAGAACCGGGAACAGGACTGATTGCTCAACACATTAACACCCCCACATATGATACATGCAACAACATCTGTTTTTGTCATACTGCTTCATTGTGGACTTTAATTTCACACCAAAAAGACAATATGGTTTGTTTTGAGTGAGTTGATTTGTGTTCATATTATAATCCCTAATTTATGACAAAGTGGGAGGTTCGTGGTCAATTTTATATTTTTTGTTTTAAATGTATTGATCGGTTGGTTCTGTTATTGGCTCCAGGTCAACTGGATTTGGCAGCCCGACGTGAGAGAGAATATGGATGGAAACCAAACTGAGACTGAACACAGCCTCCATGACCGACAGGGGACACACTACGGAGGTGATTTACAGAGGCTCTGATCAGGATTACTTTCGGGCGTGACAAGACACGGCAGGCAGGGACAAGAGAGGCGTGAAGCAGGAGTGAAGCAACAGAGAGTCGTACATCAGCAGCAGCTAAATATTTACATCTTACTCTGTGAATTGAGGATTTATTTCAACCAATCTAGAGGCCATTGTTGAAAGACAAACAAGCGACTGTGTTGGTGAGTTATATTTTGGTGAGTTAATTTATATGTTGAGTTTGAATGAAGTGTGTTTTACACTGAGGTAACGAGGCAATTAAGCTCGTCTCAAGTCTTAAGAGTATTTCAGTCTTTGATATTTTGTTGTTTTTGTTGTTCTTAGATAATATCAGAAACTATTCTTCAGATCCAGTTCAGATTTTACAACAAACCCAAGTTTACCACTTCATGATTACAAATACATTTGACTCTAGTGTGTGTGTGTTTGTGTGTGTGTGTGTGTGTGTGTGTGTGTGTGTGTGTGTGTGTGTGTGTGTGTGTGTGTGTGTGTGTG
>OMLP01046085.1:3339-20241 GCA_900302685.1 Spondyliosoma cantharus
GTCTTGACCCACACTTATAAATGGGTGACAAATAACCATTAGTCATGTGTTGGGAATCGATATTGGTTATTGATTATGAATTCATATATTATTATTAATTAATTAAAATTATTATAGTTGATTAATGGAACTTAGGTTACTTTGATTCATTAATGCACACGGGGCACCACCCTGAAGTCAGGGATCAATAATCAAATGATATACCTTTAGTCTCAAAGCCTGAAATTAATCAAATTGTCAATATTATGAAAATATCAATAAATAGACAAGAGGGAAGGTGTGAATCCGAGCACTGACCATCTCAACCAGCTGCTATCATAATATGGGATTGTGCAAAATAGACACTGCTCAGTTAAAATCAACAGTATTTATTAAAGCTCTCCTCCAAACACAAACCACCTACTTTAACAAACAACAGTTGCTTTCAACAGCTAGCAACATCAAAACATAAGGAAGCCAAAACATATAAATGGGTGGAGGTGTGTGTGTGTGTGTGTGTGACAGGAAATCCTTTCTAAAACTACAAAGATGGCTGAACGTGGCTTGTGAGGTCACGTCCGCCGGACTACTAACCACAACTTAATGCTCCCTTGGACTGCGACGTGATTTGGAGTCTCCTCACTTTTAACCTGTGAGTGACGTCATTGTGATCCTGGCGGAGCTTCTGGGCTCACAGCCAATAGGGACTGGGTGAACGTCTTGGGGGCGGGTCAACCTGGGCCACGGATTTTCACACCTTGTGGGCCTTTTGTTCCGTTCCTTTGTTTTGCAGCTCCTCGTGTCTGAGACCCTCTTAGTTTAGGCTTTTCATTTCAACTACAGGCCTTCTCTTTGTTTGAGACATGTGGCGGCCCAACATCATTTTTTGGTATTCACAGTCATCACATATGAACAATGGGCCACGTCCAGAGAAGAAAACATTGCCCGGAGATGCAATTCCTTGCATGCTCCACACACATATAGTTTGTAACAAGGCAAGGGACGGCAAGGTTATTTGTATAGCACAATTCATACACAAGGCAACTCGAAGGGCTTTACAGGGGCCTACAAATTACATTCAAAATTGCATTCAAACTACATTAAAAACAAGTAGAAAGACATCAAGAAACAAAACATTGAAACAAGTTAAGAAATAGGAAAGTAGGCTAATATAGTGTTAGGATCTGCTGTGCCTTGTCAATTTCCCTTTGTTTCTCCTGTGTTTCCCCTCCTTTCCTGTTGCATGTTTGTCTCCCCCTGCCTGTCAGTGTTGTCTCAGGCTGGCTAAGGCTGACCTACTTTCTGATCATCAGCAAGACTCCTCTCACCTGCTGCTCCACTCACCTGTGGTCCATCTACACTAATCACCAGATACCTGTCTTAAGCCGGTCTTTCCCCTCCAGCCTCTGCAAGTTCATTGTGAAACCAACCGTGCTAACACATGTAACTCAGCTGTGTATTTTTTTCATATGTCTGAAGCCTGCCTTTTTCCCCCTCCATGCTGCAGACCCGCCATACGCACCGGCCCATCCAGTCCTGCCCAGCCTTGCCTGTTGTCTCTTCCGTAACCCAGCTCTGGACCGGACTTTGATTAGAACTCCTGTCTCAGCGTCTGCATTGTGGGTCCAGTTTTGAACACTACGCAGTATAACATATAGAATAGGTTTAAAAAAAAAGACAAGTCTAGAAAATAAAAGTGACAGTGCAGTTCAAAGCCTTGAAATTGCTTCAGTGAAAGGCTGTGGCAAACAAAAAGGTATTTAGCCTTGATTTAAAAGAGGTGAGAGTTGGAGCAGACCTACAGTTTTCAGCAAGTTTGTTCCAGATATGTGTATGATATGTATAATAACGGAATGCTGCTTCTCCACGTCTAGTTTTGACTTTAGGGACTGAAAGCAGACTTGTACCTGACGACCTCAGAGGTTTGGATGGTTCATAATGTAGCAGCAGATCAGAAATGTATTTTGGCCCCGAAACCAGTTAGTTCTTTATAAACCAACAGCAGGATTTTGAAATCTATTCTGTGACTGACAGGAAGTCAGTGTAAAGACCTAAGAACTGGAGTGATGTGATGCGAGTCCTGTAAAGACACCATTATAGCAGTCAAGACTGCTGAAGATAAATGCATGGGACGAGACAGAAGTCCTTTTATCCTTGATGTATTCTTAAGGGGATAGTAGGCTGACTTAAAGGCCACATATTATACTGTTTTTCATCAATTTCACACAGCTGTCAGAGGTCCAACAACACTGTATTCTTTATGCATTGCCCCAAACCCATCCGTGGGCCTGAATTTCAGCTGACTAAAAGTGGCTCAAATGAGCTCTGCTGAGCTCTCCTGAGAGCAGGCTGTTTCTGTGCCTGCACCTTTAAATGCTAATGAGCTGGAGAGCCTTGTCCAATGGCCTTGCGTGCTTCACGTCCCTCTCAGGGAGACGATGCTTTTTACGCTAGCCATTAGCATGCGCTAATGTTTACGGTGGATGTATCCCTGTGGCTCGCGGAGATGTTTTCTTTCCACCGTACAAGTTTGATCCAGAATCGGACCTAGAAGGAGAGGCTCCTGAAGAAACACAGACTCTGCGGCTGCAGCAGGACGTTTCAGAATGGTTAGTGTGTCTGAATAATGTTAGTTTGTTTGTATGTGTTGTTACAGTTACTACCATGTAGCTAATGGCTAGCAAAAGCTCTGTTCGTCTCCAACACAGTCTCCAAACTCTTGGACACTGTTCGCATCGTCTCTGTCTCCAGTCTGCACGTTTCCAGACTTTTTACTGTGACAACCAAGCTCCATTGTAATATTATTAACATTAAACTCGCTTCAAACGCCATTGCAAAGCGGACCATAGCGGAGCTAACTAGTTAGCCAGTTTCCAGCTGACTTCACCATACTCGTAGGCTACTGTAAATACTATCAAACCGCGGCGACACTAACCTGGCTCGGGTGCAGTTGCTGGATCCAGTATGGTTGGTACTGATTCTTTTTACGAGGGTTCTTTGTACTGACCCTTGTTACCGAAGCAGTCCGATGTGAAGTGTTTAGCACACACACACAAACTTACACAAACCATTGCCGGCACGTTGTCGTTAAAAGTGAAACGCAACCACTGTCTCTTCTGTTCTTCTGTAGCTGGGACAGAATATAGGCTCTCATGTTGATTTTTACAACCAACAACAAAGCAAATTGCGTTTCTAACTCTGAGCGACGACATTGCAAAAGACTGCTATCTCACCGCTGGAAAACACCAAACTTCACCTGGGGACGACCGCCCCACTCTCGGATATCTCCTATCCCCGCACAGAGGAGGTCGACCTATGAAAATGACTCCTTTGGTTATGTAACATCAGGAGCTGAATCTGAACAGCCTGTAGGAGCGCCATTTTACCAGTGGGTGGGCTGCAGAGACCATGCAGGAATTGCTTGTTTTCCTCATTCTGGGAGTTGATAGGCTCAGGTAGGACCAGTTTAATCTTGTAGAGACCAGAGAAAATGTGTTTTTCATAATATGGGAATTTTAAATTGTCATAGTGTGGCTGCTGAAATTCAGGTCTGAGTCCATGAGGAAACGCTGAGGTTTCTAGCTCGGTTTGTAGTTTTCAACATTACAGATTGTTTTTGGAGCCAAGGAGGATTGACTAACAGTCTCTGCTGAGCTTCAATTACTTCAGTCTTATCTTTGTTTAACTGAAGAAAACTCTGACACAACCAATCATTGATTTGTTCAACACATCTACTCAGCATTTGTATCGGATTATAGTTTATAGTATGTGGTTATGTAAATATGTGTGTCATCTGCGTAACATATTTTGTTGTTTTCCATTATCTGAACTAGAGGAAGCATGTAAGGAAGGAAGAATGGAGCTCTGGGGTACTCCACTTGTCATTTTCATCCATTCAGATGTCTAATTACCAATAGACACAAAGTAGTCTCTATCATTTATGTGGCGGGTGGTTATGAGGTTGATCAGCAAACTAATATAATTGAGGAGCCAACAATGCCACCTTGGGATTTCGCCCAAGGAATAATACTTACTACTACTACTACTACTACTACTACTTGAGACTAAAACAGACATTCAAAGGCACAGAGGTTCACAATACTTATGTGGCTAGAGACGTGGTTCCATTTAACAACAATTCATTTTTATTTTACACAAACACCATACTAATAAAAGGCCGGTAACACAACAGAGACAAATAGGGAGGGAGGGGAAAAGGAATGGCCGAAGCTTAGGCTTACCAGTGGGAGGATGGGTCACCAGGAGTGAGGTATCCAAGGGAAAAAGTTGCCCCAATCACACGTGCACACACCTCCACGCACACACCTCCACAAACACACATTACACCAGGGGTCGACAACACAGCACACAATGAGGGAACACCACCACCGACGGGCACCAACCACCGCCACCTTTAGGCTCTCAGCTTCAGCATTGATTGAGGAGAGTGGCAGGTCTGAGGAAGAGAAGAGGGTCCAAGACAGGCATCTGCTGCAGCGGACATCAGGCGCCCCGGAAATGATGTGTGGTTTCGGCGACAGAGGGGGGGACTATAGGACCCCTGCCTGTCTTTATAGGTTGCCTGTCTACAATGATTGGCTGTCAATCACTGAGCCAACATATGGGACCACATAAACTGGAGCAGAATATACTGCAGCCCCATTCTGCTACAATCAGATAGGATTTAAATAAATTTAGTGCTGTACCAGAGTTTTACAGTCTGTTCTAGTAGTATATTGTAGTCAACCATGTCAAACGCAGCACTGAGATCCAGCAATACCGAGACCGAAATTTTGCCACTGCCTGTGTTTAAGTAATTGTTCAGCTGTTGAAAAACAGCGTTTTCAAGGATTTTACTTAAAAGTGGGTGGTTTGATATGGGCCTATAATTACTTGTTACTGACGTGTCTAGCTTGTTCTTCATCAAGAGTGGTTTAATGACTGCAGTTTTCATGGCTTGAAGGAAGACACCTGAGAGAACATGTTGATAATCTGTAGTAGTCTGAAACTTTTTTGAAGAACCCTGCTGGTAAAATATCAAGATTTCAAATGTTGCATTTTCTCTTGCAGGTTTTTGTCATTGATTGGATCAAATTGTGTCATGTATTAGAGTTGGTTTTAGGTGGACACATGGACAGCACACCTCCTGTGCCTGGTACAGTGGCACTGTCCACTTGGCTAATTTTTCAGAATTTTGTCAGTGAAGAAGGATGCAAATTCATTACAGGCCCTTTTAGACAGAAATTCAGAGGCTACTGGCACAAGGAGGGTTTGTTAGCCTGTTGACAGTAGCAAACATACATTATCACCAAAAACAATTATAATGCATGTGCCCTGAGAAGAAGGACAGCCTTGACTTGTTCAGTTCTAAATTAAAAATATAAAGCCTCTCTCTATAAATGTCAAAAAGTTTTTCGCCACCTGTGCTCAGCTTGTTGACATTCCTTTTTTTCTATTTTGACTAGCGTGGCATTTCTCCAAGGAGATTTTTTCTTACCAGAGACCACATTCACTTTAGTGGGTGCGATGGCATCAATAACATGTTTAACTTTAGAACTGAAATGATCTACAAAGTCATTGACAGAGAACCTGGAGAGCGGAGGTTTGGAAGAGAAAGCTGCAATGAATATGTCACCGGTGTTTTCAGTGATGTAGCGTTTTGAGACGACCTTTGAACATTTGTGTACACAGATATATCACTTTCAAAGAAAACACAGTAATGATCAGAGAGAGCAACATCAGATACCAAAACCTTAGAAATGTTCAGACCCTTGGCAATAACCAAGCCTAGGATTTGGCCCCTGTTGTGTGTGGGCTGCGTCACATGCTGAGTGAGGAGAATGTCTGTTTCAAACGTTGGATGTTAGGCTCAAAACTCAAAAACGAGCTGGGTGGCGTGTCAGGGCTCGGAGGAGCGCTGGACCTGTGGGGGCTGAGTGTGGAGGTGCTGGCACACCGGAGCGGAGGATGGGCTCGGTCTCGGCACAGGTGGTCACTGAAGGCAAAGTACACGGAGTTATAGAGATCACTGGTAGATACAAAAGCACAAGAAACTTGAGACTGAGCCATATACTGCGTGTGGTACACGAAATCATCTGGCAACAGGCAGCGAGAGGATCCAGGCTATAAAGCGGTGGGTGATTGGCAAGCAGCTACAGGTGCGTGTGTGGAAACCCTCCCGAGGCTGCCGACTCCGCCCAGCCTCCCAGTACACCTCGGAAAGCATAAACACAAAAAACACAGAACAGACAACTGCAGCCGTAGACTGCAACACTGGACATCTCAGTGTGGATGGTGGACAAGGCTACTGACTTAACCACAATGCTGATTGTATTTGCGTTGATAAATTATATTATATTATATTATATAATTCTTCCATAATATCCCAGAAAGAGTGAAAAGATTTATACAGGGTGAGAAAGCTGCAGTGTTTTGGAACTGTGCCTGATACCGCAAGGAAGTGCAAGAGACAGAGTAGTGACAAGATCAACTAAAGGAGCAAGATTTGCCATCATCAAAGGGCTGCTCATTCAAGCAGGCTGCTACCCTTTTCGTTAAAATAACTGTCAGTTTCTGATCTCAGCAAAGAAAACCTTTCTAAAGCTGACCCATGATTATGTCAGCACACACCTGAGTGGTAAATTACATCCACATATGTGTTTGCACTAAATATGAAATAACTATTTTCAGTTAAACATACAGTACATAGCATATAATCAGTGTGATAAAAATTATCCTCTCTTAATTTCTATAGAAAACTACTGTTGTGCCAACATAATCATTCCACTTGTTTAAACACAATAGCTGAGACTCTCACAAGTTGAGCTACTATCCTGCCTCGCCATCTGTATGAAAGTTACAGAGGGGGAATGGGGGTACCAGTTGCATTCCATCTCTGTTCCGCCAGCAGAGGTAGTAACAGAGTCGCACCAGAGACATGACAGCATCTGTAAATGGTAGAGGCTGGAAGCACGGGTCAGGGGTCATGATTGTATGACCAATTTCGAGCAACAAACATTAACTCACAATGTCCACTGTTCTGTTGTTGTAGTTCTGTCTGTCTAGAAAGAAAATCACCAAATTTAATGAGGAAAAGTCACTGTGATGGTCAGCCCTCCCGACCAAGAATTCTAAGAACTTCCCCTCGGAAAACAGCATCCCTCTCAGTGAATGAGTGCCACAGAGGTGATGTAATTTAAAGCAAACAACCTATCACTTTCCACAATGCATGGTGGGTCAGGATCTTAATAACAACACATGATATAACAGCATCCATATGATTATAAACAGTCAGCAAATACAATTTTAGATTTACAGGTGGAAACCAGGTGGAAACATGAAACCTCACACAGATCACGTTATGACGTGTACCATCACGCCTCTTTTGGTTCGGCAGTCTAAGCATTCTGTATGAACTGACACAGGGAAGCGACTGTATGCGAACACTGCTTAGTTCAGTGTGAAAACACAAAGGCAATGTAGAGGCAAACTTTCATGACAAAATTACTGCATAATCTCTGTCTGTTAAATACGTAGCCCCCTAAAGGGCCACAAGGTAAAAAAAAAAAAGGATGTGGAAATCCGTGGGAACAGATTTGTAAACTGTGAGAACAGATTCACAATCCTTGTGCACTTATTTTGCCCTCTTCTCATTGATCAGCTAGAGGTCAGGTCCATTGGACTGTATAGGAACAAAATGCTCTATTTAACTGGAGGAGGAGGGGAGTGTGCCTATGTTCCCACAGCCCTATGTTCTAATGTTTTTTCAAAATTAGGCCTGATGTTTCCACATTTCCTTAGGGTTATCCCTAACCCTTAAATTGAAGGGAAATGTAGGAACACAAGTCCTAATTTTGAAAATGTCCTAGAAATGTGGGAACATAGGGCTGTGGGAACATAGGGCTGACCCCAGTAGGGGGAGCGCTGCGGTCATCTCTGTGTGCGTAATGTGGTGCATGGATCTCAGTCCTCTGATCTGACCGGCCAGGACTTACCGACTATCGTTCTGATCTGTTAAATAGAGCATTTTATTCATATACCAGGTGGTCTTAGGGGGGCTCCGTAGTTAAGGGCTTTTGCTCCAACATCAAAAGAAAGACAAGTGACTCCTAGCTAACCGATTCCAAGTTGTATTAGTTGTGAGTGGGTCAAGACTGAATTCACTACCAACCTTTGTCATTGTTAGCAATGATAAAAACAAACAACCATGACTTATATTTAAGACACGCAACACTTGCTATGATATAGTTTATCTTTAAACTATGAAAAAGAATACTCTCAGGAGAGTTTTAAACGATGCATGCTGGGAAGACTGCTACTATGCTACAAATCAGGCCCCTCTCTTGCCTTACAAAAGGTTAACACAATAAGTAATCTGTGCTGAACATGATCATTGTACTGTTTATTTAAACTGGTTAGTGCAAACAACTAATTTGAGCAATGGGATAGTTTTTTTTTTTAAAAACATAAAACAATAATTAATGACCACTCAAAAGTTAAATTAATACTAATCTGGGTTTACAATGAATCTCTACATGTACAGATAGTAAGGCCTAGTCTATGCAGTAGGAACTGTATTTTTTCAGCAGGCCAGGTATGACATTGATTTTAAAGTAACTCACAAGTGATATCTATTAAAGGTGCTATTTGTAAGAAAAGGTGATTTTTGAGTCCCACTCCCAACCAGTGACAGACTGGTAATCTGGAATTTGGGCAGATGCCAGAGGGGCCGCCTGCCCTCGTGGGTCATTTGGGCCGGCCGACTAATCAGAGTGCAGCCCCAAGATCATTTCTCTCGGCCCCCTTTCAAGCGTCAATAAAGTTCTTTCGCTAAATGACAGCCAAATTTCTCCAGTTCCTTCACACTATACAGTACGGCAATCAAATCAGTATTTATATACCACATACGAGTCTCTATATCACAGTCACGGTTACCCTCTACAGTCTACAGTCACAAACTTTTACATCAGTCTGCTTTGTTTTGTAGCGAAATTTCTTATTCAGATGTTCAAAAACGTGCATGGTTTGAAATTAAACAAATCTACCTGCATTATTTTATTTGATTATTTGTTTGCAAAAGTTTGCCGGATACAGTTAGATATAAACCAGAGGACAATAAAACTGGTAAACTACTGAAGAAAAAGTACCTTTGCAGAGATTCGGAAGCGGGTGCACAAGAAACATTTAAATACGTCACCGGCGTCTTTCCCCAAGACCTCGCAGACACAGCACGGACCACACAGAGCGTCAACCTCGACCAAACGGATTGGAACAGCGGTACGCAACCACACCATGCGGCAGCAGCACCGGAGAGAGGAAGCTCGAAGCTGACCTGACGGGCATTTATTTCCAGGTGGCTAAAGTGGCGACTCACGTCACGTCCGGTAACCCTTAACTGGTGACTCATGTCCTCTCAGGTGAGCCTTAACCTGCCGGTTACACATTGGGGTTATGCATTGTTCTGGTGCAGTTGTTTATACCATGGGAATTTACGTTCACCATCACTGGGGCTATCAAAAGTGCGTGTGCATACAATCCCCCCCCGCGCGCTTTTTTTAACTTTTATTCTCTTTTGATCGTTCTTGTCGCTTCACTGTAACTCTGTGAAGTCCTGCCCTCTCTAACGAAGTTGTTTTTAGAGAGTTTTCGTGCTTCTCTTAAATAATTTCCCCCTGGGATTATTAAAGTATTTCTGATTCTGAATAAGTAGTGTAAGGCATTACTGTTCTGAATGTAGTAATCACATTACAGTTCGCCAAGCTTGTTACTTGCGTTACATTGCTAGGTTAATCAATTTTAACAGCATAGTCACACGCATCACACACAATGGGCCGGGGGCCGTCAATAATGGAACAGTGATTGGTCGGGGTTTAGCGCGAGGTATCTTTCACCATCACCGATTGGTTAGTCGCCACCCGCAAGGAGAGATGGGATAACAATGGCAGCGTCAACAACACGAGCAGAACATGCTGCTGCATGCGACTTGTCTGAAAACTTTACGCAGTGTAAAGCCACTTTTGACGGTTGGCGATACAAAGATTACTTTGAATTTGTTGACACACTTTGCCTGTATTGGAAACTTCTCTCTACCACTATTAACACTACCTCACACTTAACAAAGCACCTACAGAGACAGCACGCACACACAAAGCTTGTTGCTAAGGAACCATGGAGCAACATGAATGAGACGCCAAGCAAGCAGCCAAAACTTTATTTTCAACAGAGAGAATGTAACGAGTAATGTAACTAGTAATGTAACTAATTCCTTTCTTCAGGGAGTAATCATGTAATGTAAGGCATTACTATGTTTGAGAGTAATATGTAATGTGTAATATATTACTTTTTTGAGTAACGAGCCCCAACACTGGTGAGCTGTTTGTCTATAAACTCTTATGGGACACATATGGTGTGAATGGACAGATTCAATTTAAAAGCTAACATTGCATGCTGAAAACAATTGCCTTTGGTTTACACAAGGAATGAATGTGTGTGGCACTCTGGGTCACATGTGTACTTGTGTGCACATGTGGGTCCATGTCCACTTCGTGTGAGAAGGATATTGACAGTATACTGACAGGATGTTGATTATCCAGCTTGCGGGAGGATGAGGCCTGTCTGAACGTCAGGTGGGAGTCACAGCACTGAGGAGTGATGAGACAATCACACTGAGAACGAGAGAGAGAGGAGGGCATATGTCAGGGTAGAGGACGATGACAATAAGCTGTCAGTCTCAGTTGACATGAACACAGCACTATCAGGATCTGATTATCTACAGTAATGCCCTCAAATGGGACACACACAAACAAACACACATGCTCAGCACTACTGTACATGCACTTCAGACTGGTCTCCCCTAGAGAAACTCTAAAAACCCTTATGTTGTGAGGCAGATGGATTTGCCAGATCTCGTGATCATCATTCATTGAAAGAAGAGCAAAGAACAGCACTGAAGGCTTGTATCAATGGAAAAGACGTTTTTTGCTCTTCCCCTGACTGGCTTGAAGCATTTGATTTACCTAACTTTGCTGGAAGCGCTCTACTTTCTTTGATCTGATTTATTTAATTTAGCCCGTAATGGACTGTGATGGACAGATAGTTCATCCTATTACCTACCGAGTATTTTTTTAAAGGGTCTGCCCTATTCCAAACAGTTTCTAAGGGCAACTTCCCAGATAGTTCTGTGTAACAAACCATCTGGCTGCAGATTCAAGACGCTTGAACGAGTAGAAAACTGTGCATTGTGCATTTTATTATGACTTGTCCGCCAACCACTGAAAGCTTTTTTTTTTTTATTTACGGGTCCCGGCGTGAGAATTTGTGTACTTTGTGATTGGACTAAAATATTAATATGATAAGAGGGATTTCAGCACAGTGTATTATGGAGACAGATTCACCGGTGGCCTAAGGAGGGACAGTTGGATACCAATCATTTTGAGCTTAACACTAATGTCTTCATTCAATGCACAATAAACAGCCATGTTGTCCCAAATCATGCACCTGGCCCATCCCTAATGTTTAATGAAGGGGAAGGTAGTAAGACATCATTCTTATGTCTTGTCTCCTTCTCTCAAGATGTATACCTGATAACAGAATTTGGCCACAATGGGTTTGATCCACATTGTCATAAAGGCTGAAGTGAGGCCTCCTCACATGTTTTTGTGGCATCTTATCCCCCCTCCTAACAGCAACTTTATGTTCAATATATAATTGTATCTGCTTTTTTCTTTTCTTGAACTTTCCTCTGTTGGAATTTATATCAACCGAAATAAACATGTTCCATTATTTGTGCAATCTTTAATTTTGCATTAGGCTGTAGTGTGCACATTAAAAGATGCAACAAAAATGCTCATTAAATTTGCATAAGCAACAACATTTAAAGTGAGTAAAAATACATAGGCAGAGGTCCATTTACCAGCACACAGATGAAAGGGCATGGGACATTAAGACATGGGGTGATGTCTGAATTAACAGAGAAAACCCTAATCTTATTAAATTGTCCTTGACCAACTAATTGACTTTTAAATAATCCCCTTGATATTTAGACAAGCACAGCGCAAAAGGTGCACTGTGTTGAACAGCTGCATTGTGGACAGAAGCATTCTCTGTGCATAGGTAAATCTGTTTCACTAAACAGCGAATAATTATACACATTTGTCAGCATTATTTATTTAACTAAAGGTATTTGTTTAGATGTGTAATATTAAGAATAATATAGGTTAAAATAGACTACACTAATCCAATGCCTAAATGCCTAGATGGTGAACAGATGTAGATAGATGAACAGATTCATATTCAAATTCAAGAAAACTGAGTGATGTTAAAATATAAAAGGCAAGGAGCAGGGCCAGATTAACACTTCACTGTACCCTGGGAAACAATATTCAAGGGCCCCATCATCACGACCCCAGGATCACCATAATCTGGCAAAATACAGAATAAATTACATTAATATACAGTAAATATACTCAATACTTCAATAACTAACTGTCATCAAGTGCATTTTGATGTACAGATGTGCAAATGCTCGTAGAACTACAAATGCATCACTATGTTCTCTTGTCAAGGCCACTCACTCACATATGATGTTATGAAAACAAAACACATTGGCATCAGTATAATCTGGCAAAACTGACCCACTACATAGAGAGGGAAGGAAGTGTCCTCCATTTTCACAAAAAAATAAATAAGCAACTACTTTTAAAGCATCCAATATTTATTTAACAACACCTACTCCCAACACAAATGTATTGAATTGATAGAGCCATCACAGAGGAAGTCCACAGACAAGACACAAACAAAAATCCATAATCTCCTAGAATCAAGTAGCATTTTGGTCCTCAGCTCATTTTAAACAGAAATCACCCTGTCACCTCAGAATTCAACAGGACAATCAAGTTATAGTGCAATATAAACATTTTGAAATCTGCCTGTTTTCTCTCAACAATAATAAACAATTTACAGCATTTTACTGGAGCCACCACAAGGAAAACATAAATAAAATGCAGTATCATCTGCTCCTTAACTCATTTTTAACTTGTTTTAAAACAGAAAACAACCTGTCACATCACAGTTCAACAAGACAGGCAAGGGTTAAACATTTTAGTGCAAGATAAACATTTGGAAATCTACCAATTTCTCTCAATTAGACAAGATAACAAGAAATGCTAAATAATATGGCAAAATACACAATTTTTATCCTAAATAATGGGGAAGTGCATGTTTCAATTTGAAATGCTTGATTTCATTTGGCAAACACATCTTACACTGACTTACAATGACTTTGAATGTGCAAACTGGTGTACAATATCTTCAAAATCAAGGGCACTATCGAGTTCATGTTCGATGGCCAAGAGAGAAAGTGCAGAGAGCCGTGTCTGTAACATTAGAGTCCTCAGCTCATTTTTAACTTGTTTCAAAACAGAAAACGACCTCTCACCCTCGCAGTTAGACACAGGCAAGGTTAAAAACAGTCTTAGTGCAACATAAACATTTGGAAACTTTGTGTCTCTCAAGAGCTTGCAGTCAGCAGCTGTACAGGTGAAGTCTCATTCATAGCAATAGACTGATCCAGTTGATGGCGAGTAAAGAAGCCATTCCCTTGGCACAATTTGATTGTTAGGGAGACGGCAATGAAGCAGATCGCTGATGAGGGAGCGTGTCGTACTCCCGAGTCCCAAGACTCCCTCACCGATGCAAGGTACTTGGCAGCCCGGTTCTGGAAAGCTGCAGGCCCTCGAAAGATCGCCTCTTCTCAGAGCGGCTCCGTAACCGGCCCCCACAGTGCAGATGAGACGCGAGACCCATCACCGCTTCCCTCTACAGTCGCACTCGCAGCAGAATCCGGGCCGTCAGTTGAAGATGCTACAGGGGGCTCTTCACTCTCAGGGCTGTGAACATTAGCTAGCGCCGGCAGTGAAGAGATGTCCTGGCTAGCTGAGCTGTCCTGTCCTGTTGTTGACGGATGCTGCCTTAGCAGAACAGATGCTAACGTTTACTAGCGTGAAGAAATTCCCTATTTTTGGTATATATTTTAAATTTCTGTGTTCCTGATATCCTTGTCTTTTTCTAATTTCCGTTTAGTGCTCCCACTTAGCTTCTCCATGTTTGCATTTTTTGAGTTGTGTTGTGTGGCGGCGCTTGACGTCACGCGACCTGCTCAGTGCACGTTGACTGGCGTCATCTTTGACATGCCTCATATGGGCTGACCAATGAGGAGAGCTCACGCTCAAGGTCACAGTCACAGGCACAGGCAGCCAGGGGCAGAGATTATGTGCAGTGCAACGGCTCCGGCGGACAGTTTAACATATAAGCGAGATATAACCGAATATTTTGCTTGCCCTGAGCCCTTTAGAGGTCATGGGCCCCTGGGCAATTGCCCAGTTGCCCATATGATTAATCCGGCCTTGGCAAGGAGAGAAAAGAGAGATAGCGTTAAAATAATATTTTTTCACAGTGCTCCATCATTTCTTTGTATGATCCTTATTTTATTAAATTTTTTGTTATAACGTATACTTTACAAAGTAAATAACTGAATAAAGTCATCATATCAACACTTAAATTACTAGAAAAGACTTAAAGCGAGGGTCTACAATCCTGGAGAGCTAGCAAGAGAGCGAGCAAGATTTGAAAGTGGCGTCTCCTCTAAGTTCCACTCCCCCGTCAGTGCTCCATCCAAAGCCAGTGAAACATGACCTGTGCAGGTGCGGAGGAGGGAGGGACAGTATGGAGTTAGATTTATGTCTTTATTACATGCGAGAAAATAAATGATCTGAGAGAAAAAAAAATGTTTGAGAGAAAAAGTTACCACACTGATATGGCATGGCCGAGGACCCCTCTCCAGACCAGATTCTCGCCCGACTGGCCAATAGGAACGTGGCCCGACCTATGACATTATTTTCACAGTGAGAGCAAAATCCTGACACGAGAGCCAGAAATTGCATCGAGAGCAAAGACTTAAAAAAAGTATTTTGAGAGTGATTTTTTTTTTTTAAATTTCAGTTCAAATTTATATTTTTTTATGTTCTATGAGAAAATGTTTTCTCTCAAAACTTTTTTTTAGTCTCAAATATTATTATTTTTTGCTATTGGTATGAAAACTTTTTCTCTCAAATATTTTTTTTTTCTCTCATGAAATGCTTTTTTGCTACCAGTGTGGTAACTTTTTTTCTCAAACATTTTTTTTTCTCTCACATCATTTATTTTCTCGCATGTAATAAAGACACAAATCTAACTCCATAGGACAGAGGGGGGCGTAGGCAGAACGAGACATGAAGGCATCCGATTTTCTTTCTATTCGGGCTGGATAGCATGGATTGGTCAGCTTTTTCTCAGTCCTGCAGCTGCCACAGAGGTCTGATTATTTTCGTTCCTTTTTCTGAATACATAATGTATTGACTACTCTCAGGATAGAAGGACCATTTCAGACAGTATAACAAAATGTGTTTTTGAACAACATTACAGACCCTAGCTTTAATGCTGTTAAGGATGAGTCCACATTTCGAAATGTGTCTTGTTTGTGAGGGCCACAGTAGCTTCTGGAGCTTCTCCAACATCTTACGAGGTTCAGGATATTGTGGGTTGAGGTAGTGTTGGGTCTAGAACCTCAGCGCTAGATGCCGGCTAATACTTGATATATCGCATGCCTGGATTTTCTTCGATCTC
This sequence comes from Spondyliosoma cantharus, assembly GCA_900302685.1. Lineage (NCBI taxonomy): Eukaryota > Metazoa > Chordata > Actinopteri > Spariformes > Sparidae > Spondyliosoma > Spondyliosoma cantharus. Next base: position 18,979 of record OMLP01046085.1, read on the forward strand.
TAGTCTGGCTGATGATATCCACAGAGCACTAACTAAATGGTTAGCACTCAAACTGCCAAAGTCCATTGTCCTTAAAGTGCTAACCTTGTGCCAGTGTACTGTTCAAATCCCCCAAGAGCTGGTCAAGTCCCAAGGCTAACGGTTGCGGTTAGCTTAGCAGGAGCTCACACTTAACTCTGTCCGTCTAACTCACTACTTTAACTCAGAATAGCAAAAACCTTCTGGTAAAATGTTGATGAAGGTTCTCAGTCATCCAAGACCTGGATGACTGAGAACCTTCATCAAATCTAGGGGCTGTATCGTAGGCAACTGGACTTGTTTCAGTTTCTTGAAGATGTTTCACATCTCATCCAATAGGCTTCTTCAGTTCTAACTAACTGGAGAGGAGTTGGCAGGCTTTTAAACTCTGTGTGGGTGTGGGTGATAAATAATGTCTTAATACATTACTTATCACCCACCTACAATGCTATACTGAGTTCTCTCCCCAGACAGCTTAAAGGTCTCATATTATACTGTTTTTCATCAATTTCACACAGCTGTCAAGGTTCAACAACACTGTATTCGATATGCATTGCCCCAAACCCATCCATGGTCCTGAATTTCAGCTGTCTAAAAGTGGCTCAAATGAGCTCTGCTGAGCTCTCCTGAGAGCAGGCTGTTTCTGTGCCTGCACCTTTAAATGCTAATGAGCTCTGTCTGTCAGCGCCTCTTGGAGAGCCTCGGCCAATGGCCTTGCGTGCTACACGTCCCTCAGGGAGACGATGCCTCTTACGCTAGCCGGTAGCATTCGCTAATGTTTATGGTGGATGTATCGCTGTGGCTCACGGAGATGCTTTCATTCAACCATACAAGTTTGACCCAGGATCGGACCCAGAAGGAGAGGCTCCTGAAGAAACACAGACTCTGCGGCTGCAGCAGGACGTTTCAGAATGGTTAGTGTGGTTAGTGTGTCTGAATAATGTTAGTTTGTTCGTATGTGTTGTTACAGTTACTACCATGTAGCTAATGGCTAACAGCTGGCGAAAGCTGTGTTCGTCTCCAAACTCTTGGACACTGTTCGCATTGTCTCTGTCTCCAGTCTCCACATTTTTCCAGTTCCAGTTCAGTTTTCTCACTTCAAACGCCATTGCATAGCGGACCGAAGCGGAGCTAACTAGTTAGCCAGTTTCCAGCTGACTTCACCATACTCGTAGGCTACTGTAAATACTATCAAACCGCAGCGACACTTACCTGTGGCTCGGGTGCAGTTGCTGGGTCCAGTAT
>OMLP01046086.1:4077-17856 GCA_900302685.1 Spondyliosoma cantharus
TGTACATGTCTCTGTGCTGATGTTACACACACAGACACACACGGTGGAAGTACACACACATTGACAAGAGTGGAAACGAATGGAGGCGGACCGCAGTCGCGGCCGTTAGAAGTGGATATACGCATTGTCGCCTGAAAAATAAGAGGGTATACGCCGTATACCTGCGTACACCCTCCACTACACCACTAAGTCTGCGAGTCCCGACTACAGCTGGACACCGCACCTGCCAATCACCTTTACAACGCCTCAAAATAAACCTTTTTCACCTCGCCAGCCCTGTCTCTGGTCTCTGCATCTGGGTCCTCGCAAACTCAAACATAACAAGATTGTGCTTAATTATGAGTTCAGAGCACAAACGTTCCAGATAAAATATTTGGGTCAGTTATTTAAACAGATGTATGCAGCAAACACAAACTGATTACATGTTCACTTTACAGAAAAAGTAAATAAGTAAATAAAAAAATACCAAGAGTATGCCATAGCACACTGTAAAATGTAGATTCTGTTTACTGCTTCTTCTACTGCAGATAGAGTCTTATATAGTCAACCTGGAGGAGTTGGAAAGAATCATGAAATCAAGCTAGTGCATTATGAGATGATTTGATGAGACAGTGATTCATGTCAACTCTTCCATTTGCCCAGTATCAGTTGGTATCAACCTCTTCACCAGCGCTTGCAGATCTCAAGGTCATTCAATATCAGGTTTCATTTTGAACACTAAAAGGATCTGAAGTGTTATTCTGATCTGCAGCCTTGTGATGTTATCTGCTGTGCTGAAACGTGTGAGCCTCAAAAAACACAAAACAGGTCATTGTACCATTTACCAGCCACCAACAGCAAATCTTGCAGATCGCTATGACCAGCTTCAAGCCTTAGTATGATCACTGAAGAAAGGCATCCTAACAGGAGACTTCAACATTGACCTAGTTCAATCTCAGACCACAGGGTCGTAATCTAAGTTAGCAGCTTGGCTTTTGTGGGCATGTTAAGTCACCTACGACAGATTATGGCACACTGTATCATGTTTTTCTCCGTAGAGGTCCACAACCATCCCCTTGGTTTTAGAGATGTTTAGGGTTAAGTTGTTATGACCACACCATTAAACTAGTGTTGTAATTTCTGGTCTGTAAGCTTTTCATCATTATAATAGATCAGACTAATCTCTGTGGTGTCATCATACATTTTAAGATTCTGATTCAAAATGAGAGATACAATCACGTATACAGTCAGTACAGTAGAAGTGACAGAGCATCACCCCGGGGAGTACAAATGGTAAGGTGCACTGACTTTGATAACTGGTTGATTTTAACTACTTGTGACCTATGGGTCAAAAAGTTAAAGATGCTAAAGCCATCTAGTCTACTGATCACTCAAAGTGCTTTTCAAACTTGTCACATTCAGACACACTCAAATACACTGATTGTAGAGGCTGCCATGCAAGGTGCCGATCTGCTCATCAAGAGCATTTTGGAGTTTGGTAGCTTGCTCAAGGATACTCTGACATGCAGCCAGGGGAGCTGGGGAATCGAATCAGCAATCTGGATTACCCGCTCTACCGCCTGAGCTATAGCCTTCCAGTTACATATGGACCTGTTCAAGACCATCTTTAGGAGTTTGTCATGCAGGCTTACTGGAATATTATTATTATAGGCGGAACTAAAATCAGTAAGACAGGACGCGTGCGTAGGTAGCTGGCTAGTGTTAGTGACATTAACATTAGCTAGTGTGAGCAACTTCAATGTTTGATAGCATGTGTTAGCAATATTAATTTGTGCAACAAACTTGCTGCCACTTGAAGGAGCAGATGATTCAAACAACATAGGTATCGTGACATGAATGCAATGGGAAGGGGAAGACATTTAGTAGCTGAATGTTATCAATAACACCTTTATGTCATTTTTTTATGGAACTAATTGCATAGATTTTCAGTATTCTATCCATCCTTATTGACCGTTTGGTTACCTGGATATGCTGCTGGCACCCACTGATGTAGGCTAATGCTTATTTTCTAGTCTATGTTTGCATATAGTCTATGGTCATAGGGCTCCTGTCAATATGAATTTGACCCGAGGTTGTCTGAGCACCAAAACATTGTCTGTTAAATTACCCCAAATGATCAATGCTGTCAACATTTCTTGCACAGTAATGTCTAAATATAAAAGCAGTACAAACCTAAAAAGCTCACTGTGTTTTATTAAAATCACACTAGACTGAGCCATCTATTGTGAGTACCCCTATACATATACTGTGGGCCTAAGAGTAGTTTGGTATGTAAAGGACAAATACACAAAAAGAACCCTCAATGGGAAAGTATTTCCAAACACTTCAAATTCTCTTACCTACCCTCTCCATCTTTTCAACATTTTCAGACCACAGCAATGGCTTGGGAAGGTCAGTTCAGCACTCTGTAAATGGAGAAAAGCCTGAAAGGGTGGCAGTACTTTGAGGGCCCAAGTGTTTTCTGCTTGGAGCTTTTCAATTGTCTCCAAGCCTATTGAAGGCAAAGAGGTAACTTGGGTTTCTGAAAGGTCCCTGTAAAGACAAAAAACAATTAACATTACTTAATTTGGACACGAAGCTGAGGCTGTTTCTGTATCCAACCTCAGCATGTGTTGGAAAATAAATGTATTTATTGTAAGAATATTATTTCATACAAGAAAAACACATAGTCAAGTTTTTTATCTATATTTTCACAAGAGGAACAGATTCCGTCCTACATTTCAGTCACTCACAAGTGAGTTGGGCCGTGAATCACGCCATAAAATGCAAACTCATCAATTCGCTCCAAATGTACATTCCTGTGAAGATACCTGAAGAATGGAGAATGCATTTAGCTCCCTTGTATCATTTATTGCTTGTTTTTATGTTACTGAGTTTTGTGTACATCAACCTGCTCCACACAAATTGCACTAGCTCAGATTATAAATTACAATACAATACATAATTAAAAATTATGTATTGTTTTGTGTAAGTAATATCACAACAACAACAACAACAACAACAACGTAGACCAAATAAAACCCCACAAGTTTTATGTAGTAAGAATATTAGCAAGTTCCATCATCAAGTGTTATCACTTTGAGCTTTTATTTCTTCCTCCACTTCAATAAATCAGATGGCATACACTTCCTCTAGGCTGCTCCCATTGAAGGCATAGCGCTGGATCTCTTTCACGCCATTGCTATTCAGCATGCTAATAAAGTGGGGAAAAGGAGGAAAAATAAATGGAATTAAAAACAGCAATTGTATTGCAAATCTATATGCATTTTAAAGTAAAACCATACTATATCTAATAATGATAATCTCATAATAAATGTAGATGAAACAGTTTAGAAAGCTTAGCAAATCTTGCCTAAGGAAACCACCAACCCTGTGATCAGTAGGAGACCCAAGTCACAGCCTCAAATAATTCTGAATAATAAAACAATAACAATTTAAATGAAGCACAGCTAACACATAAGTAATCAAATGTAACTAACTAGCTTTCTAACAACAGCCATTTACACATCCACTTACACACTGATGAAACAGCCAGGAGCAATTCTGGGTTCAGTATCATGTCAAAGGACACTTCAACATGCAGCCGAAGAAAGAAAGAAAGAAAGAAAGAAAGAAAGATAGATAGATAGATAGATAGATAGATAGATAGATAGATAGAATCCCCATCTTTCCATTCTAGTAAACAACATGCTGTAACTCTTGAGACACAGCGCCCCGAGTGCAGAATTTAATATGTTTTACAAGACATAGGGGCAGAAATTCAGAGGAAAAAGGGGCAGTTCCAACAATGTTAAACGATCTTCAAATGTAATATGCTGGGAATTAATGTCCCCAAGTTTGTATCTGCACAATGTTTGTAATAGGTGGTGGTGAATCTACGTAATTCAAATGTTCTAATCTTTCTTTTTTTCTGTCGTTATAGCTTACATTTTTCATCATGCTGAAATACTGCATTTAACACCAGCCTGTAAAGACATCAAATCCACAGTTTCCTGAACAGGAGAATAGAGAGGACTACTGCATTTGTAATGTAAAATGCAGTGTACAGTACTTATTTTAGAAAGGAGAATTATGTTCCTGCTGATTTTATGGAGTACAGGATGGGATGTTGAAGTTGAAGTTGTTTTAGGAAGCAAATCACGATTGACCCGCTTCATTAAAATGTGTGGTATTTAGAATGTCAAAATACCTAGAGAAGGTGATGATTTAATGAATCTGGCCCAGAGAGAAGTGTTTTAGATATTTACAATCAAATTTGAATCCGAACGGAAAGATGACTTCAATTTAAGGCACTTCTTAAGATAGGACTGTTGGTAATCTATGCCCCTTTATTGTCTTTTGTGAGTGAATCAATTATCGCAATGTCTCATGAAATAATGTTTATATGACATGTATATTATAGGATTTGAATTAGATTCAACAAAATACTTGTTATTGGACCCTGTATTTTGAACCATGGTATAAGACAGTTGATCGCTTCCTAAATAACTCGGTCCAACTTCCAGCTGTGTACTAACTTCTACATATAAACAAAAGAGAAAATAAATATTTGTGGTCCATGATGTGCTGCCCTTTCACATTTTTTGTATTACTGAGGTTTTGGAATGGTGAGCTGTCAGAACAAAAGCATAGCACACTATCATTAACCACCACCAGAGAAAGCAGAGTTAAACTTAACGTTGGCTTCTAAATTATAAAGAGCAATTCACACCAGTCTAAAGCTGCAAGGGAAATTGACAATCAAAAACACACCATAAAATTGTAATTTCAATGCCTTTGAATCAGTGAGTCTGAGTCTGAAAATGACATTTGAGCCATTGTTTAACTAATTGTTACTTACATGGTCAGTGAATTCTCAGATATGCCAGTGAAAGAATTAGCAGGTATTACTTGTATGAAGATATTCTCTACTATCTCCCTGTCAAAAAGGAATGAATAAGAGATCTTAGTTTAAAATTCATACAGTGTAGCAACCAGTAGTTATTGCAGTTAGGTAGAATTAAATTTGACGTACAAAATAAAATCCTCTTGGTTGGACTTAATATTTTGGAGCCCAGGAAAAGAGGTGAGACCTGTGTTGGATATCCCACTGTATTGAAACAAATCTCAGTCAGCATTGCAGCACACATGTCAGCTACTATTTATGGTCTGGTAGTTAAAATATGATCAAATTAAATTTGACTTACAGATACTTCAAATTATGTAGATCCTTAAATGCCTCTTGGTCAATGTATGACAGTGTTTTGAGACCAGTGAGTTGTCTATTGGAAGCACACACACACTACTTTACTTTTCATAATCTTTACACAATACATCAAAATCTTTACTTATTTTTTCAGAATTTTAACTTAATCATTGAGTCATCAATTATCATGCATATAATACATTGTCTTTTTCTTGCAGGAAAACAGTTCAGTAGTTTAATTCTCTGTAGTTGCAATCTACATAAAATGTTCTTACCGGTTACCTAATGTAAAATGTTCCACTTGTATTGAGCAGTATATGGCAGAGAGAAAGGTTTGTCACTTATTAATGTGTTAATGTTATTTTATATTGTGGCTAGTACATTACTCCTACTGCTGAAGGACAGCGGTAGCATGACAACACAAAGACTACACTGTGTATTCATGGCAGCATACATGGGATTCATTCTAATCACAATGAAGTTGGTTTAAGTTTACATACATGTGCGTGACACTGGACAGGTTGTGGAAAGAATGCCTCTCAAGATATTTTAAAGTATCATCGTCAGAGATGTATCTGAAAAGACACAAAAACAAAAGAAACTTGTTTTTAATGTGGGTTCACCTCCTCAAACTGATCTACATTCACAAATATAATTGTTATATAAGGTAGACAAGAGAGAGAAACTGAAAAAATGTGACAGACATCATGTGCAGAAATGGGTTCACCATTCAATAAAAGTTTTCCGGATCATGATGTCTGTGAACCGAGTGAGTGCAGAGAGTAAGCAAGTTACTGATGCTCCATGGAACCTGAGGTATCTGGACCACGACACGTTCCGATCAATGATTTAACTTAGTTTAGATTTATCTATGACCAGTTGCTTTTTCTTATGTGAGTTAAGAAAGGTGGCCGGCGTGGGGTTTACAGGGGCCCCAGAAGTCATTATTCAGCTGTGTGTGGATTAAAGGTTAGCTAGAAGACAAAGGCCACTATAGGGTACTAAAACAGAGTTTGACCCTCATGCCAGATGGTGGGAGATGTCTAAATGTTTACCTATTCCAGAGAAGGACAGAGAGACCATTTGGTCTCTTTTAGGGCGCGAGGAGTGACAGCAGCAGAGTTAGGTGATTTACAGGAGATGAGCAGGGAGGCAGACCAACTCCCCTTTCTCCCATTGGATGGATGGACCCTCAATCCACCAAAGTGACCAATTAGAAGAAGTAGGTGGGTGCGGGTGAATGGACTTTAAAAAGGCCCGCACAGGCAGAGAAAGTGTGGTGGTAACTTGTAGATTTCCTAAGATTGAAGGCTCGAGAGGATTTCAGGTAGAGCAGAGGGCAAAGCATTGGGCATAACTTTGCCATAGATTTGTGAACACCAGGGTGTGGCTGCACTGGTTCGGACGCAGGCTTGAGATCTGTTTCAATAAAGATTGCTCTATCATACCACCCAGGCTTGCTGCCGCAGAATTCTTTCATCATCAAACTATACACCGACACCTTTGATGAAGACAGCCCAGAAACAACAAACCTACCAATCAACTTGAGTCATCTGAGTAGGCCTGAAAGAGCAGTGGTACAGGACATGCTTCGCTATGAATGCCTTTCTTTTTCCAAATTGGACAATGACATCGTATGTATTGAGAAACTAAAAGGATATGGATCCTGTAGCGCGCACCTACCTGTCTGTGCCGAAGCCACTATATAAAGCGATGAAAGACTGATATGAGAGATCTGCACAACCTTATTGCACAGGGATGGGTAAAGAAATCCAACTAATTTTATGCCTCGCTGGTGGTTTGTGTATGGAAAAAGGATGGAAGCCTTCGACTCTGTATAGATTACCAAGAACTAAACAGAAAGCCCCACCCCGACAGACAGCCGATCCCCCAAGTGCAGGACATCCTTGATAGTCTTGGTGGAAATTCCTGGTTTTCATTGTAAGATCAAGGAAAAGCCTACCATAAGGGATTTATGGATGAGAACAGCCAACCCTTGACTGACTGCATTTGTGATAAGGATTCAATTTGGGCTGATGAATGCACCTGCTGCCTTTAAACGTTGTATGGAGGAGTGCTTGGAAGATGTGCGAGACAACATCTGCGTGCCCTATCTGGATGATACACTGGTGTACAGTCAACCATTTGGAGATCATGTAAAACATGTCAGACAAGTTCTGCAGCTGTACTGGATCAAGTTAAAGCCAAGCAAATGTGAACTATTTAAGCATGAGATCCGCTACCTGGGAAAAATTGTTTGAGCCGAAGGAAGCAAAATTGATCCAGCTTGACACCATCACTGTGAGAATGAAGATAAGCCACTAAGCAACATCGGAGAGCTACGAGCTATCGTGGGCTTGTTAAGTTACTACACGCAGTACAGACTTTTCCCGTATTGCAGGGAAGGGGTTACAGAGAAGGTCAAAGAGGGCCATCACACACACCGATTATGTGAAATGAGGAACATCATCGCAGCCATTCATCCTCCACAGAAGCCTCAAACCAAGGTCTCAGGGCTCTTCTATAGCAACAACAAGGTGCCAAACTCAGTGTGATAGCCTATGGTTCCTGAACCCTGACTGTCATTCAACAGAATTACCATCTCCACTCAAGAAAGTTGGAATTTCTCACTTTAAAGTGGGCAATCATAGAAAATTCTGAGATTACTTGTATAATGTGTCTACTTTCACTGTATTATATCAAGTGCCAAGCTCAATGCAACCGGATGCAGATGGGTTGCGGAACTTGAAGACTTTCATTTTACTATCCAATATCGCCCAGGCAAAGAAAACGTGGATGCCTGCAGTCACAAATGCTTGTGAAAATTGAGGAGATGATGGGACAGTGTACTGAAGAACTGGCACCAGATTGTGTGGCAGTGACAACCTAAGCTCTTGAGACTCAAGACTCCAGCTCACCTCGGGTTGTCCAGTGCTTTGCTTCTTGCCGATGTACAGTGAGTGAGGAAATGCGAAAGCCATTCTCGGATGCTGAGCTCAGACAAGCACAGCAAGATGACAAGAACATTGGTCCTGTAATGCAATGCAAACTGAAATGCAACAAGCCATCAGGGTATGAACTTAATGCTCTCAGTATGCAAAGCAAGAGCCTACTGCATGAATGGGAAAGACTTAATGTCAATGGACATGGCATTCTTCACAGGAAAACAGTGAACAAGACACAGCATGTTGCTGGATGAATGTAGGTAATACCAGAAGCCAGTTGTACAGCCTCAAGTACCCATGGTTGACACATTGCATATGCCGACACACAAGAGGACAGTGACCAAGAGTCACCAGCATTGAACGCTGAAGTGCCAGTGGTTGAAGAAAGGCCCGTAACGTATATGAAAATGGGTCTGAGATACCGCAGGGGTTGTGATCTGGACAAAGGCATTCAACCAGTTGAAGAAGCACAGGATGAGATTCTTGTAACCCTGCCTCCAGACCCATCTGAAAATAACACAAAGGCATGACTTAGCAAGGAGAGAGAGACGGGCCTAAAATATTTACTTATGCCTGACTTGGGACCCCAGCATGCTACAGTGCAGCACATGCAAATGAAATGCTGTTCCAGTGCCAGCCCATATATAACAGAGATAAGTTTAGCCAGACAAATCAATTCCAAGTTTACCAACCCATACTCATGCAGGGATACTAGGTGTAAAAAACATTTGGGCTTTCAGCAAGAGTGCTTAACTTAGGAGAGATATGTATGGACAGTACCACCAAGAACAGTCACTACATGGCTATCAACTCCAAGATACAGTTAAGACAACTAGAACATAGCCAAATGAGAGCTCTTAGTTCATAAAGGTTTTGATGTCAGGATGACATCAAATTTTGTAGGGGAGTGTGTGATAGACTGATTGTACTTGTATATAAGCTCATAAGACAGTCAAAGGTCATTAAAATCAGTTTGAAAACAGTCAATAAGATCAGTCATTAATAACAGATACAGTGATGAGAGAAGCCATTCATAAAAAGTTCAGCTAAAAAAGTACTTTAATAAGTCATCATTTGAAGCTTATCTAGCGAAGTCTAGTAGCGAACAGCGCCAACTTCCGGTATTCTATAAATAACCACCTGACCCTCTCCTCTTCTTCGCTCTTGTATTCTGCAGGGCAGGCGGTGAGGGAGAGCTCTTGGCCATGATGGTGGATGTGGGTACGAAATGATTATCTATGCTCTTGAATTTCAGAATATGTTTGCTAAATTGTTTTGTGTGGTTTTTTTATGAACATGCTGAGTGGTTAGCTAACTTGAGCTAGCTTAATTCTGTCCTCTTGGTGGGAGACACAGAGCATATGTCTTTTAAGCATAATAATGACCCATATTATGTGCTTAATGGTAAGGAACACATACAGAGTATAATGCTGCAAATGCGTTTATGTGTAGTTAATTACTGATATGTTTGTGAGTTCATGACATTGTGTTTGACACTTTGTTATTCTCATAACAATTGAGTTGGATAATTGAAATGTTTGTTTATCCATTGACCATTTTGTGTCTACCTACCTGTTGTATTTGGATTGACCTGCTAAAAAGAAATAGAAAAATGTTAATATAATTACATGTTTGTTTACCTGTTTATGGACTGAAGAAAATCAGAGTGAAACATAGACTTGCAGTATTTGTGTATTTTTGTATACTGTAATTTTTTTGTATAAAGCACAATTTCTGTTAATACTTTTGTAATAATTTGATTCTCAATGATTCTGCCAGAGAGGAGCATTGTGTCCAAGCATCTTCATTGATATTTCCCCTTTTCAGGGTGTAACTCCAGTACATGTACAGGAGAAGCTTGGGACTGAACCACAAACCCAAGGATTAGTAGACAACATGTTCTACGACTTGAGCCATTGCTGCCACTTTTTAACTCACAACCACTTTTAAAGCACATTTGTTAGCGTATGGCTAACCCACTGAAGTATTCTCAGGGTCCTCTATAGAGCTTCACAACTATTCTATTTGTTTAATAAAAACTGCATGTCTGTCTGTATGTTTTAACACTCCATACATGAAGGAAGATATTTCAAGTTTAGGAATTTATGGGTTGAGGAGAAGGTCAAAATGCAGATTCTACTTTAGAGAATGACAGCTTACATTTGAATAAATATATACAGAAAACAGAAAACATTTCTTGCAGGTCTAATACTGACATTGGGAATTAGTTGGAAATCAGTATTGTGTTGCTCTCGTTAAGCACAAACACCATACTATTGCTACTGTTGAAAATAGTGAAATAATAATGGACTCATTAGGATCTGCCTCTATGTGTAATCAATAGGGAAACCTGGATAAAAGCACAGTTGTGTGCAAGTTGTGCAAGAAAGAATTTGCCTATCACCGGAGCACTTCAGCCTCCGCTGCCACCTCAAGCCAAACATTTTGCAGCTAGCACAGACAACGCTCCTAGTTCCAGCAGGCAGTGTCGCCAATCCACACTAGACAAGATGACAGGGCTCAGAGCCAAAATGAGTATATCCACGACTGACAAATTAACAAACGCACTGGCGAAGTGGATTCTCAGTGGTACATTCTGGAATGTACTGTACTAAGTGCTGTTTTTTATTTTAAAAACAAATGTGTTTAAGATATAGAAAGTTTACAAAAAGTCCTGAAAACGCTTGAATATAGCTAACTTGAATTTAAGTTTGTGCCTTGTGAACAATGCAATCATAATATTCTTTATTCATATTGCACTTTATGTTAACACTCAGTGATGAAAATAACACGATTTTGTTGTTGAAGCTCATTTATGTGTCTATTCGTTGATTCAGTCATATACCAAAATCCATTTAAATTGAATAATGTTGCTTCTCGTGTCAAATATGATATATTAATTGAGATTAATTAATTACAGAGCCTCTAATTAATTAGATTAATTTTTTTAATCGAGTCCCACCACTAGTAATCAATAATCAAATTAAACATATCTGAGTATTTTAAATATCGTTGCTCAAACTGTGATAGTAGTGCTACACTGCTTCACTGAATACACTGAAAGGCAATTATAGTAGTAGCAGTAATCGTAGTAGTATTAGCAGAAGCAGAAGCAGTAGTAGTAAGGGAAGTTGTAGTTAAGGCTGTAGCATCAGAATACAAGCAGAAATGTTTCTTAAAAAGCTGAACATTTTGATATTTTAATGATTCCTGTAGCTGAAAGCATGCTGAAGTAGATGTGAAACAAAAAATGAACAAAAGAAGAACAAGTCAGAATCCTAACTATAAAGACCACAGACTTAGTGTAAATCCTGAATCACCATTCACACTAATAATGAAGAGTGATAAGATCAATAGTGTGATTGCTTAATAAGCATTCACAATTACAAAGGTTATTAATCCCATCTCATAACATGAATTTCACAATCTTGGTCATGTGTGATTAAACAACCATATGTAGAGGAAATGCTGGTCTTCATATTATGGTAACTGATTTTTTCACGAGGTATATCTGTTTTTTGCCATGTTAGTTTATTATAATCAGATATTTTATTTGGAAGCAGACAGAAAATGTAATGCAAGAGATTGCAGGACGGTGCAAATGTACACAGGAGGCTTTTTGTTTCTGCAAAGTAGTTTTTTTGTCCCAAATCTGTCAAGGTGATACAAAATAAAAATATTATATTACTGAAAAACCATGGCTTTTGCAACTTTGGTCAGAATTTGGAATGCATTCTCTGCCAGATTTAGCCAGATTTCTACTTGGTCAGTGAATTTTTTTTGTATGCCAGTCATGGTTTGCTAGGGGAAAAAAAAAGGAGAATCTTACATGCGAGAAATGTTGGCCAAGTTGGCAAAGGCATTCTGCGAAATAAAAGGAAGGTTTGTCCCAACAAGCCACCTGAAACAGAAATAACGTGTTTTGCGACTTTTCAGTACTAATACAATGAAGAGTAACAAGCTGAAATCAGTGTTAAAAGAATGTTACTTACACCTCCCGTGTGCTAGAATGGAAAACAGGCATGTACTTGGCTCCGAAACATGATACGCTGTGTATGTCCGAGTCACACAGGCAATGCTTCGGACAATATTCCAGAGGGAGAGTGATCTCAACAGTAGTTAAAATTAAAAAAAGAAGATTTAAATCCGGCTTCATTGTAAGAGCAGTAATTAAATGGTGGACACTCACAGGGTACACTGCTCAGTGAGAGGGGTCTTGGAAGAGGTTGGGCTGTCCTTGTTCTGGAAGCCTTTAGCTCAAGACCTTCAAAATAAAACCTCACTGTTAATACAGACTATGTCAGAAAAAGTATAGGCCCAAGGAAAGTATCTGAAGTAAACTACAACAACTATGGGATAACTATTGCTTTTAAATCTACCAGAAAAGAAAATCACAAGTGACAACTGTTGAATAATTATAATATAAAGAAAAAAAGTAAAGAAAAAAAGATTACCTTAATATTACAATGAAAAATTCTGTCCCACTATAATATTAACTTTATAAACATTCTGACACTACCTGCTGGCAAAAAGTAGAGTGGAGCAGAGTAAGACACAAAAACATACCATTTGTATAAGGCACCCTGCAGCAACACACTAAAGTCAGAAGTGGGAAATGCCAGTCAAGAAGTGACACATGCTGATGGGACAAAGTTTGTGTCAGTGGAGCACTAGCGACATATTGTTTTCATGTACCTTATGCCAGTAGAACAGCAACTACATACAGTGGGGGAGAAGTATACAGATCCTTTATTTGAGTAAAAGTAGGAATACTGGAAAACCACACTGTGAAAATACTCCACTTCAGGGAAAAGTCCTGTATTCAAATCCTTAATCCTTACTAAAATTGTGTAAGTATGATTAACAAAATGTAATTAATGTATTAAAGATAGTGCTCATTACACAGAAATGTTGCACTGCTGCAGATGTTTAAAGTTGCAGTAATGCTTTATAGGGTGAATTTGGGTAACTTTTGACTTCTGTGACTTATAACAGTTTATTACACAGCTCTTCTTCATGCTGTAGACTGCTCCATTCACTTGAATGGGCCTTCCCAATGTTTGGCGGTCAATTATTTTTGTATAATTGACCGCTGCTAAGCATATTTGACCGTCGTCAAGGAAAGTGGCCTTTTTGCCTCTGATTCGCGTATTTCGTAGCACTCCGCAGTAGTCCGGTCACTTATCACTCCAGCGTATTCGGTTGCTAAGCGACGTCAGCTGATCTGTAGTCTGCTTCATTGTAACTCCTTTCGATACACGGCAACACAGGAAAAGTTCCTTTTTGCAAAACGGGCGTTTATTGATGCCTTTCTTCTTGCTGTACACACCATCCACGCCGTGAGAACTTGGGAGATACAGTACAATACAGTTTCAGACATCGGTTTGCATCAATAAACACTTGGAAAGAAATCAAATTACAAAAATACAATACCTCGTTGGCTGCTTGTAACGAAAAGAGGTTCTAACAGAGATTTGCTTGAAGTTTCTTATAATACAGTGAATTAACTTAGAAATATTTCGAGGAGCTGAAGACAACGCGCTCATGCCTCCAACTTTCTTGCATGTTCTCTCATCTTATCAGTCCGTGGGGGGCGCAACATTACAACAATTGTTCCGCCTTGCAACACAATTTACACAATACACATAC